>SAYR01037385.1:2286-17216 GCA_004382745.1 Argopecten irradians irradians | reverse complement strand
CTTTGTGTCTACATGTACAGGTACACTTTGTGTCTGTATTATTATGACAAACTTTGTTGTGTCTACATGTATACGTATACTTTGTGTCTATATTATTATGACAAACTTTGTTTTGTCTACATGTACAGGTACACTTTGTGTCTACATGTATAGGTACACTCTGTGTCTACATGTATAGGTACACTTTGTGTCTATATCGTTAAGACATACTTTGTTGTGTCTACATGTATAGGTATACTTTGTGTCTACATGTACAGGTACACTTTGTGTCTATATTATTATGACAAACTTTGTTGTGTCTACATGTATAGGTACACTTTGTGTCTACATGTACAGGTATACTTTGTGTCTACATGTATAGGTACACTTTGTGTCTATATTATTATGACAAACTTTGTTGTGTCTACATGTATAGGTATACTTTGTGTCTACATGTATAGGTACACTTTGTGTCTATATCATTAAGACATACTTTGTTGTGTCTACATGTATAGGTATACTTTGTGTCTACATGTATAGGTACACTTTGTGTCTACATGTATAGGTACACTTTGTGTCTATATTATTATGACAAACTTTGTTGTGTCTACATGTATAGGTACACTTTGTGTCTACATGTATAGGTACACTTTGTGTCTACATGTATAGGTACACTTTGTGTCTACATGTATAGGTACACTTTGTGTCTATATTATAATGACATACTTTGTTGTGTCTGCCTTGCAGTTAGAGCGTTAGGATTGTACCTGT
This sequence comes from Argopecten irradians irradians, assembly GCA_004382745.1. Classification (NCBI taxonomy): domain Eukaryota; kingdom Metazoa; phylum Mollusca; class Bivalvia; order Pectinida; family Pectinidae; genus Argopecten; species Argopecten irradians. The sequence continues at coordinate 16,466 of SAYR01037385.1, read as the reverse complement.
TGCCCCTATGGTATGATCGTAAAAGGCCACTAAATTTAGGATATTATCTTTTCTCTTCTTCCTAACTGACTTTATCTTTACTATTGCCTCCCTTGACACCGCCTCACTTTTGGCCTTGGGTTGAGCGCTCACCCCTGTGAGGAAGGCTCTGGGTTTTGTCCCCTGACCGAGACACACAGAAGTCTATACAAGTGGTAGTTTCTGCTCCTGCTTAGCGCTCAGCAGACAGGGCGTGGGACGACTGGTTCGCCCGTTGGCAGTATAATGTGACCGGATGGGGAGTGTTGCTTGGTGTCTTCGGTGGCATGCTTCAGTGATATAGCACTATAAAAAGGACAACAGTTCACTATACAAGAAGACACAACATGAATGTACCACAGTCTCCCAGAACACGCACCTCGCACAACATACACGCAACACACAAAATACATGGGAGGCCGTCCTTGCATGACCATGGCTGTTGAAGGGACGTTAATTAATCAAACAAACAAAAAGTATAAGTATACTTTGTGTCTATATTATTAAGACATACTTTGTGTCTACATGTATAGGTAAACTTTGTGTCTATATTATTAAGACATACTTTGTGTCTACATGTATAGGTATACTTTGTGTCTACATGTATAAGTAAACTTTGTGTCTATATTATTAAGACATACTTTGTGTCTACATGTATATGTATACTTTGTGTCTACATGTATAGGTATACTTTGTGTCTACATGTATAGGTATACTTTGTGTCTACATGTATAAGTATACTTTGTGTCTATATTATTAAGACATACTTTGTGTCTACATGTATAGGTACACTCTGTGTCTACATGTATAGGTATACTTTGTGTCTATATCATTAAGACATACTTTGTGTCTACATGTATATGTATACTTTGTGTCTACATGTATAGGTACACTTTGTGTCTACATGTATAGGTATACTTTGTGTCTACATGTATAGGTATACTTTGTGTCTACATGTATAGGTATACTTTGTGTCTACATGTATAAGTATACTTTGTGTCTATATTATTAAGACATACTTTGTGTCTACATGTATAGGTATACTTTGTGTCTACATGTATACGTATACTTTGTGTCTACATGTATAGGTATACTTTGTGTCTACATGTATACGTATACTTTGTGTCTACATGTATAGGTATACTTTGTGTCTACATGTATACGTATACTTTGTGTCTACATGTATAGGTATACTTTGTGTCTACATGTATACGTATACTTTGTGTCTACATGTATAGGTATACTTTGTGTCTACATGTATACGTATACTTTGTGTCTACATGTATAGGTATACTTTGTGTCTACATGTATACGTATACTTTGTGTCTACATGTATAGGTATACTTTGTGTCTACATGTATACGTATACTTTGTGTCTACATGTATAGGTATACTTTGTGTCTATATTATTAAGACATACTTTGTGTCTACATGTATAGGTATACTTTGTGTCTATATTATTAAGACAAACTTTGTGTCTACATGTATAGGTATACTTTGTGTCTACATGTATATGTCTACTTTGTGTCTATATTACTAAGACACTTTGTATCTACATACTAAATGAGTTTACATGTAAAGACGGTTTGTGTTTTTAATGTATTTCGACATTCTACGTGTATTTTCATTTATGTAGTTTTATTACCCCTGGCGAATTATTTGTAAATCAAATAGAATACAGGTTCATTCCAGGCAATGTCAATAAAACGGAAACACACTTCTCAAAACGTTGGTTCTGTGAGTTCATATTTACAAACGTCAATTGGCTCGCACTAACAGAAATAAAAGAAAGCGTTTTGTGATAGATGAGGCCTATCATACAGGGAGGCCAACCATTCACAGCCTTTGGTGAGCCGAGTCTCACTGCCGACAACTTGAGGGTTATTTCATTAAAAAAAGGATAAAGATTGAAAGCATAATGCATGACAAAGCTGAGAAAAGAAATAAGTACGAGGGCTTTTTTATACAATATTCAACTGATGTATTTGAACAAGAGTTAGATATGAATAGGTTGTATAGGGTCTTTTTAAATGTTCAAGCTGTATAAACTGGACAAGGTTGATACGTCTTATACAACCAATGGTCAGCCATTATACATGTACAAACAAATCAAGCCCAGGTATTAAACGGTGTTATTTCATCAGTGACAAAATAGTTCGGTGAACTGGTTTACAAATCGACATTTAAATAGACACATTCCCTTATAGATTGTTAAGAGGTGAATTGTTGATGAGAGTCATGATTGTTGAGACATGTCGAACGCAGAGATTCGTACTAATTGTTAATTATTGATTAACTAAACGTATTTAAGGTCGCTTAACTTGACGGAGATGTGATTAGGACTGTGCTGATGTGTGTTCGTAAGAAGATGTGTGTACGTTGTAAGACGGACTTATGACTCAACACCTGTGTCTTAAGGTGCCAAGTTGATTATGTAGCACACATTGATCAACCTGATGGGCAAATGTAGCGTATGTTGTGTTTTCTCCTTCATGATCTCAGTAACGATAATCACAGGAGGTAAGATATCTTTTTGTACATCAATAATATTCAACTCTCCACAATTGTACTTGTTTCATTTTAGTATGTGGTCCATACTCCAAGGGTTACTATCACTGTCGTTATCTCCACCCGTGGACTCATTTTATAGTAAAACTGGAGACACAGGTAATTTCATCTGATTTTGGTCCTTTAATGTACATCAAAAGAATTGAAAATTTATTTTAGATTTATATCAAATATATTCACCACAGGCACGATATGAATTCTGTATACTTATCTTTTCCGTAGGTTTAACATTAATTTTGTATACTTCACCCCAGGTACGACAGTATGTATACTGATAGAGTACGTTTCACAGGGCCCGCTCTTCCAGGACCGAAGTATCAAGGGCCTCATCATGTTATTCTCAGCTGTGTCGGTACGTATAGCTTCAGGATGATCTCCTGTTAACAAGGACTAAACTTTGATAATTATTGTTTTCTGTAAGGCTGTCATCTTGTGGTCACCATACCGCTGTGCCTGTGTGGTACAGGCCGATGGGACAACACTATAAAATAAAATCCTTTATTACATTTTTAGCAGTGATATAAAAGGTTATACGGTGAACATCAATGGAAGCGAGAAAAACTGTAATGAATATAGTATTCCTTGTTACTAGATGAATACCAGTAATATTTCATCTCGTGAGATGGAAACTTTCAAAGTTTCCACCTCACTCAGTGAAATATAACTAGTATTCATAATATCCTTTATTTTATTAGTCTAATAATGTATTAATAAGTCGAAATAAACGTTATTATACATACATAATTGAATGATTTAGGAGTTGAGTCGAGGGTATAAACTCTTAGTAGTTTATTTCCTTATGATAGCATTAGAAATGACATTTTATCCTGAATTTGATCCATTGGCCTCAGTATTAGATGTAAATACGTGTTTCTGTATATACCTCTAACTGGAATTGTTACTGCCTGTGTAACTCTATATACTTATTGGCCTCAGTATTGGATGTAAATACGTGTTTCTGTATATACCTCTAACTGGATCTGTTACAGCCTGTGTAACTCTATATACTTATTGGCCTCAGTATTAGATGTAAATACGTGTTTCTGTATATACCTCTTACTGGATCTGTTACAGCCTGTGTAACTCTATATACTTATTGGCCTCAGTATTAGATGTAAATACGTGTTTCTGTATATACCTCTAACTGGATCTGTTACAGCCTGTGTAACTCTATATACTTATTGGCCTCAGTATTGGATGTAAATACGTGTTTCTGTATATATCTCTAACTGGATCTGTTACAACATGTGTAACTCTATATACTTATTGGCCTCAGTATTGGATGTAAATACGTGTTTCTGTATATACCTCTAACTGGATCTGTTACAACCTGTGTAACTCTATATACTTATTGGCCTCAGTATTAGATATAAATACGTGTTTCTGTATATACCTCTAACTGGATCTGTTACAGCCTGTGTAACTCTATATACTTATTGGCCTCAGTATTGGATGTAAATACGTGTTTCTGTATATACCTCTAACTGGATCTGTTACAGCCTGTGTAACTCTATATACTTATTGGCCTCAGTATTGGATGTAAATACGTGTTTCTGTAATATACCATCTAACTAGATCTGTTACAGCCTGTGTAACTCTATATACTTATTGGCCTCAGTATTAGATGTAAATACGTGTTTCTGTATATACCTCTAACTGGATCTGTTACAGCCTGTGTAACTCTATATACTTATTGGCCTCAGTATTGGATGTAAATACGTGTTTCTGTATATATCTCTAACTGGATCTGTTACAACCTGTGTAACTCTATATACTTATTGGCCTCAGTATTGGATGTAAATACGTGTTTCTGTATATACCTCTAACTGGATCTGTTACAGCCTGTGTAACTCTATATACTTATTGGCCTCAGTATTGGATATAAATACGTGTTTCTGTATATACCTCTAACTGGATCTGTTACAACCTGTGTAACTCTATATACTTATTGGCCTAAGTATTAGATGTAAATACGTGTTTCTGTATATACCTCTAACTGGATCTGTTACAGCCTGTGTAACTCTATATACTTACCTAACAAGTAAATCACGCGCTCTCTAGATATGTCAGATTCAAAAGGCTCCCTAATAATGGGATTACACATCAAAGAAGGTAATATCAGTATCATAATTATACTATATTGATTTAGACATATGTTTCACTGAGCCTTCAACAGACAATGCAATCTATTACACAAGCTTTCGCTTGGACCTTTTTAATTAATGAAGCTAGAATATCAAGCTTAACTTGTAAAACACTAACATTTTACCCACATTTGTACAGCTATTTAAAAAAAACTCTCTTCACACCAATTGTCATGTACAGTGTCTTTTCTCGAAATTAAAACATCGACATTAGACCATTGAACTAGTGATTCTAATTTAGAATGTCTAATCTTCATCGGTCATATGAAGCTTATAACCTATACATCGATACATCGAGTCTAGGCCGTTATCACTTGAAGTCACTTAGTCTTATTTGTCCATCATATACAAAGGTACACCTGCCTGTTAGACAATGGTGATCTATTGTGCCAGGGATTGATTGGGATACAGTGAACTGTGTACCGACAGGAGTGTTATTGTGTTTAGCTGGAAAACCAGGTAAACAATTATCTCCCACCAAATTGATAACCTTTGTATGTTAGCTTGGGTTGATTTGTAATCAAATTAAATTACGATCGCCTTTTTTGTAATGGATATTATTACATTCCTCACAGTGTCTATGAACGATGGTGTAATTAATCACGGCTGATAGTTGGACACGTTGACCTGTTCCAATTTTGACATGGCCCATTTAGATCTACCAATGTTGACATGTACCATTTAGATCTACCAATGTTGACATGTACCATTTAGATCTACCAATGTTGACATGTCCCATTTATATCAACCAATGTTGACATGTCCCATCATCAATCGGAACAACTCACCCACTTCTGCGAATGTAGTATCTAGTTTCAGAGAAAATGACGCGGACATTATATGTAGGCAACTACAGGCCTAAGAAAGCTGTTCAACAACCACCTTGTACGGATTCTAAACTTTTACTCCTGTTTCCTTTTTAAGGTCATCTGACCCGAAGGGTCAGGATGACCTATTGTCATCATGCACCGTCCGTCGTCGTGCGCCGTCCGCCGTCCGCCGTGCGCCGTGCGTAAACTTTTCATTCAAACGACTGCTTCTCAATAACAGGGGTCCAATAGGCTAAAATCTTTACATGACTTCTTGTGAATAACTAAGAGGCATAGAGACCTGATATTAGGCCCCTGACATGCTGGGATGAAGGGCTATCAAATGTGTTCAAATCAATGACATTGACCTTCATTCAAGGTCACAGGGATAAAAAAGCTAAAATCTTTAAACGGCTTCTTCTCAAGAACCAGAGTGCCCAGAGTACTGATATTGGGCATGTAGCATGCTGGTAAGAAGGGCTACCAAGTTTGTTCAAATAAATGACCTTGACTTTCATTTAAGGTCACAGGGGTCAAATATGCTAAGATCTTTAAAAGACTTCTTGAGAATCACTAGGAGGCATAGAGACCTGATATTGGGCCTGTGTCATGCTGGGATGAAGAGCTACCAAGTTTGTTCAAATCAATGACCTTGACCTTCATCCAATGTCACAGGGTCAAATAGGCTTAAATCTTGAAACCATTTGTTTGTGAATAACTAAGAGGCCTAGAGACCTGAGATTGTGCCTGTGACATGCTGGGATGAAGGGCTACCATATTGGTGTTTTTTTAAATGATCTTGATCTTCATTCAAGATCACAGGGGTCAAAATGGCTAAAATCTTTAAATGACTATGTTGTATTGTGCCAATAGTCAGATGACCGTTAAGACCCATGGGCCTCTTGTTTATCATTTAGAGGAGACCTCAAAATGTACCAATGTTTACTTGGATCATGTGCATTAATTAATTATAAATTGTATCAATATTGTTCCTTTACAGTTCATATCGACAGGGTTTGCAGGACTGCTGGGTTTACTGCACAATGACTCCTCCTGGGTGGTACGTGTGTTCTCTAAATCACTTTTCGCCATTTTATTATCGGACTGGTCAGTACTAATAGGCTTAAGACAGATCTAAGAAAACTAATTAAACATTTATACATAGCTCTTGTATTGTGAACTGTGCAGACAAGGGGAAGGAGGGGGGGGGGGCGATGGCGGACATTATCCCTGGTGCTGACCTGTTGGGGTCACGCAGACATTGATTGAATATCGGTGGAGGTTTTTCTAGCAGTAGTTCATTCTGATTTATTTCACGCCCATAAGATACGACACATTTTAAATACATTCATACATTATCACAAACATATATTCAAAACAAATTGAAATGTAAAGCCTAAAAAGACTTATGAGATATTAAGTATTACAATAAGTCTCGGTATTACTATAAAACAGAATAGTTTTGCTTAATGTTACAACAAAAAAGATTCAATCATTACAAATTGGCCACTTCCATTCCAATGTTCTCATTAGTACACTATGACATCATCAGAACAATAAGTGGCGATGGGTTATGTGTGTTTCAGACAAACATACACATATCTGTCATCATTATCATATGTATAGAACAATAAGTGGCGATGGGTTATGTGTGTTTCAGACAAACTTACACATATCTGTCATCATTATCATATGTATAGAACAATAAGTGGTGATGGATTGTGTGTTTCAGACAAACTTACACGTATCTGTCATCATTATCATATGTATAGAACAATAAGTGGCGATGGGTTATGTGTGTTTCAGACAAACTTACACATATCTGTCATCATTATCATATGTATAGAACAATAAGTGGTGATGGATTGTGTGTTTCAGACAAACTTACACGTATCTGTCATCATTATCATATGTATAGAACAATAAGTGGCGATGGGTTATGTGTGTTTCAGACAAACTTACACATATCTGTCATCATTATCATATGTATAGAACAATAAGTGGTGATGGATTGTGTGTTTCAGACAAACTTACACGTATCTGTCATCATTATCATATGTATAGAACAATAAGTGGCGATGGGTTATGTGTGTTTCAGACAAACTTACACATATCTGTCATCATTATCATATGTATAGAACAATAAGTGGTGATGGATTGTGTGTTTCAGACAAACTTACACGTATCTGTCATCATTATCATATGTATAGAACAATAAGTGGCGATGGGTTGTGTGTTTCAGACAAACTTACACATATCTGTCATCATTATCATATGTATAGAACAATAAGTGGCGATGGGTTGTGTGTTTCAGACAAACTTACACATATCTGTCATCATTATCATATGTATAGCGCAATAAGTGGCGATGGGTTGTGTGTTTCAGACAAACTTACAAATATCTGTCATCATTATCATATGTATAGAGCAATAAGTGGCGATGGGTTGTGTGTTTCAGACAAACTTACACGTATCTGTCATCATTATCATATGTATAGAACAATAAATGGCGATGGATTGTGTGTGTCTCGTTTCTTACCAGGAAAGGAAGACGAACGATCGTGGTCTTGGTCTGCGTTTGTTTATTTAGCCGACATTACAGGAAGTGTCTAAAGTCTAAAAACTATCCACTCAAGTGAATACACGTGACATGCATTATATTATGACCAGGCCAAAGTAACGATAAATATAGAAATACTAGGTAGTATTTAGCATGTATTGTTTACCGTAGGAATAAGGCAAAACTATCCGATAATACTACAACCCCTTTCTTTAAAAACAGAAATTCCTGGAATTGATCTATAATGATATAGAAAACATACTTAGACAAAATATATGTTTTCTCTGATTTTTAGCACAGTTCATACGCTGGAAATATCCTGTAAAGAACAGAGATTTATAGGACTGAATTTTCAATAAAGCATTGCCTATTGATGTTAAGCACTAGTAAGTTATTTTTTCCTGTTGTAACACAGCTTTGAACTTTTCAAACGTCCAATGTAAACAGTTCTAACAGAATAACACATCACATTGACTAGACTGACTTGGACTAGTAATATCAAATCACTGATTATGCACTGTAATCATGGAAATTATTGTCAGTTCAAATAGAGTTCTGAAAAACACATTAAGGTATGTAACTCTATTGCAATAACACTTGAACTTGAAAATTAAACACTTTTCATTATTACATCTGTTTAGCCAGATTCCAAAAGCTTGCAAATGTGCATATTATTAATTTTGATGGCATAAACGGAAGTAATAATTAGGAAAGGGTAGACTGCCCTCACCTACACCTACATATGTACTTTGGGGATTATTCTGCCCCATTAGCACTTAGTACACTTGTAGTCTCTGAACTTTGCTGGTGGCACTACATTTCTGCCGGACCTGGTTCGAATGAAGGTTTGTTCAGGTGCGTTGGTTGGTGCTTCCGGCTGCAATTTCGGAGTCTCCAGTTGGTGCTTAGATGTTTCCGGTCGTCGGGTTGGTGTTCCCAGTTGTCGTTTCGGCATTTCTGGACATTTTGGTTGTTCAGGCTGAGCATTTTCATAGCCATCAAATACCTCATTTTGACTGGGTACCCTTTTGATCGTTTCCTCTTTGGAGTGAATAATGTCTCTCCTGTTTCTCCTGAAGAGTTGTCCTTCGGGTGTTTCCACTATGTATGATCGAGGTGAATGAGTTCGAATGACATTTCTGGGTTTCCACTGATCTTGTTTCCTAAACCGGACTTGATCGTTCGGTTCGAGTGGTCGTAGTGGTTTCGAACCTTTGTTGTACTGGTCGACCTGTTTAGATTGAGTTATTTCCCTTTGAACTTTCACTTTTTCACGATTTACCACTTTAGGTCGTAATTTCTCTGGGATCACAGGAATTATAGAACGGAGTTCTCTGCTCATTAACAACTTTGCAGGCGACTCTGTGTCTGTCGGTGTGTTCCGATACTCTAGTAGGCTGAGGTAGGGATCCTTGTCGTCCTTGAGGGACTTCTCTAGTAGCCTTTTCACAGTTTGAACACTTTTCTCAGCCAGTCCATTACCTTGGGGGTAGAATGGACTTGAGGTTGTGTGTTTGAAACCCCATCCCTCTGCGAATTTCTTAAATTCATGAGAACTGTATTGCGGACCATTGTCGCTTCGTACTTCTGTAGGAATTCCATGTCTTGCGAAAAACGACTTAAGGCAGGTTATCACTGTAACGCTCCTTGTGTTGTCAAGTTTGGCGATCTCGAAGAATCTCGAGTAATAATCAGTCGCAATGACATAATCATGATTGTTCCATGAGAACAAGTCTGTACCTATTACATTCCATGGTCCTTCTGGAATGTCCGATTGAATCATAGGTTCTTTCTGGTTGCGGTTCCTCGATTCTACACAGGTGCTGCACTTTGCAACCATGTCGTTGATTTGGCACGACATTCCTGGCCAAAACAGTAGCTCTCTAGCACGTTTTTTACTTTTCTCAATGCCCATGTGTCCTGTGTGGATTCTGTTGAGCATTTCTCTTCTCAGTTCCTTGGGCACAACGATACACATTCCTTTTAGGATTATACCATCAACAATTGTCAGTTCATGTTTGTGCGGCCAAAAATCGTGGATACTTTCTGGAGTTTCACGTCTAGTTTCAGGCCATCCTGATAGAATAACTTTTGCTAGTGTTTGTAGATTCTCATCTCTTGTTGTTGCGTTTCTAATTTCATCCATTTTCTCATCAGTAACGGGCATTTCTCTCATTGTGGCATTCACATGGTATACAATGTCTTTGTCAAATGAATCATTTTGACATCTTTTGAGGTGTGCCCTTGACAGCGTGTCTGCGACAACGAGCTCTTTACCGGGACGATAGTGAAGGTTTATGTCATAGCGCTGTAATCTTAGTAGCATTCTCTGAAGACGAGGCGGTGCCTGATTTAGAGGTTTTTTCATGATGTTCTCCAAAGGCTTGTGATCAGACTCCACCGATACTTCCTTGTCGTACGTGTACTGATTAAAACGTTCCAATGCAAAGACTACCGCTAAAAGCTCTTTTTCTATCTGAGCGTATCTAGTTTCTGTGTCCGTTAGGGCTCGAGATGCATATGCCACTGGTTTGTCTTCCTGGAGTAATACTGCTCCTAGCCCGGATTTTGACGCATCACAACTTACTTTCACAGGTTTCGCTACATCAAAGTAGGCTAACACTGGATGTTTTGATAAGATTTCTTTGATCCTGTTAAAGGCGTTTGCCTGTGGTAGTGACCATTCAAATTCAATGTCATTTCTCAGCAGTTTCCTGATTGGTTCAGTTGCTTCCGACATCTGAGGAATGAACTTTGCGAGGTAATTGATAGTTCCCAACAAACGTTCTACACCTTTCTTGTCTTGGGGCTCGGGCATGTCCTTTATCGCTTCAATTTTGCTCGGATCAGGTTCTACACCGTTCTCTGTGAGCCTATGCCCTATGTACGTGACTTCCTTTACTCGGAATTGACATTTATCACGGTTCAGCGTCAGCCCGATCTCCTCGCACTTCTCAAGAGCACGTTTTAGGTTCTCATCATGTTCTGCCTCGGACTCTCCCCATACCAAAATATCATCAATGTCAGTCTCGACACCTTTGAGTCCATCAAAGTACTGACTTATGCGTTTCTGAAACACTTCCTGGGCTGACTTAATGCCAAAAGGCATTCTCGTGTAGCAGTACCGCCCGAACGGAGAATTGAAGGTTGTGAGTTCTTGACTCTCGGGGTCAAGTTCGATTTGCCAATATCCATGATTTGCATCCAACTTCGAGAATACTTTGGCGTTTGACATCCTTGACACAATCTCTTCGATAGTCGGTAACTGGAAATGTTCTCTCTTAATCGCGACATTCAGATTTCTTGGGTCCAGACAAACTCTAAGTTTTCCATCCTTTTTCTCTACTACCACGAGAGAATTTACCCAATCTGTAGGATGATCCACCTTCCTTATCACATCGAGCTGCTGCATGTCATCTAGGGTGCTTTTAAGTTTACTGTACAATGATGCGGGTACAGAACGCGGCGGGTTAACTGAGGGTGTAACTGACTCGTCTATGCTGATCTTGTAAGGTTTACCAAGGTGTCCTAAACCTTGAAACACTTTCGGATAGTTCTCTGTTGGATCTTTCAATAAGAACTGTGTACTGAGCACTACCTTGATTATTCCCAAGTCTGTTGATTTTCTGCATCCTAACAGCGGAACTTGGTTTGAGTCATTCACATGAAATTCGGTAGGTTCACCGTTGACCGCCAACATAACTTTTCCGATCACTGGTATTCTGTCATATGTGTAGCTGGACAGAATTTCGCGAGATTTGTACAGAGTCGGTTTCGGATCCATTTTGTCAAAAATGTACTTTGGAATCACATTTGCTTGCGAGCCAGTATCTACTTTAAACCTCACATTAACGTTTTGAACTTTCAGATTGACATGTATCGAGTCTTTACCAACATCGGTTTTTCTCTCCGTAGAATAATCTTTTTGGTCGACTGAGCCAATGAATAGATTTTGCGTTTCACTGTCGAGAGTTTCATATTCAGTCCCATATTCATCACAGTTTTCCTCGATGTTCACATTGTGTACACGTTTCTTAAAAGTTTGACCATTTGACTGTGGTGCTGTGCTGGTACAGCATTTTATGAAGTGATTGTATCGATGACACTTCATACACCTTTTGCCATAAGCGGGGCATTTGAATTTGTCATGAGTTAGGCCACATTTTTTACACGATGGACTGCTTGTCTTTGAAGATTCAAACTTAGGTTGTTGTTTTGGAGGACCTCTTTGATTACCGGATGATGCTGATCTCGGTCTGTTGTGACTTGTGTGTCTTCGAGTGACACTTGCTATCACGGCTTCACCATGTAAGTTTTTCATCATGTGAGACGTTTCCTCACTTGCACGACACGTCGATATCGCTTTAGCGAGAGTTAAGTCTTGATCTCTCAAGAGTCTTTCTTTAATCTTCTCGTTATTTACGCCACATACTATGCGATCTCTGATAAGTTCATCATTTAGAGCATCGAACTTGCACTTTGACGCTATTGTTCTGAGTTCCGTCGCGAACTGGTCAATACTCTCAGTTTTTCCTTGAGTTCTAGTGTTAAACCTATGCCTCCACACAATAGTGTTCTCACTAGGCTGACAGTAAAGTTTGAATTTATTGAATAGAGGTTCGATTTTGTTTGCCTGCCCCTCTTCAAAATTCATCGTGTTGTACACGTCCCTCCCATCATGGCCGATTATGTACAGAAAGGCACTACACTTTTCTTTTTCATTCTTGCCACTTAAGGCTATGTCTAAATACAGTCTCATAGTTTGTTCCCACTTACGCCATCTCTCAGCAATGTTACCATCACTTGTTATAAGGTCTAACTCTGGAGGGGGTTTGATATTGTCCATGTTGACCGTTTGGCGGGAAAACAAAAACCACGAGGTCTTAGGGTTGCCGACTTTATTTAGACAGTTTCTTCCTTTTATTACACGCACTGACCGTACTCACCACGTTATTTCACTAGAAGAAATATTTATGATGACGTTTCCGTAGATTTCTTCTGACACCATGTCTCGTTTCTTACCAGGAAAGGAAGACGAACGATCGTGGTCTTGGTCTGCGTTTGTTTATTTAGCCGACATTACAGGAAGTGCCTAAAGTCTAAAAACTATCCACTCAAGTGAATACACGTGACATGCATTATATTATGACCAGGCCAAAGTAACGATAAATATAGAAATACTAGGTAGTACTTAGCATGTATTGTTTACCGTAGGAATAAGGCAAAACTAACCGATAATACTACAGTGTGTTTCAGACAAACTTACACATATCTGTCATCATTATCATATGTAAAAAGAGCAATAAGTGGCGATGGGTTGTGTGTTTCAGACAAACTTACACATATCTGTCATCATTATCATATGTATAGAATAGTAAGTGGCGATGGATTGTGTGTTTCAGACAAACTTACACATATCTGTCATCATTATCATATGTATCGAACAATAAGTGGCGATGGGTTGTGTGTTTCAGACAAACTAACACATATCTGTCATCATTATCATATGTATATAACAATAAGTGGCGATGGGTTGTGTGTTTCAGACAAACTTACACATATCTGTCATCATTATCATATGTATAGAACATTAAGTGGCGATGGGTTTTGTGTTTCAGACAAACTTACACATATCTGTCATCATTATCATATGTATAGAATAGTAAGTGGCGATGGATTGTGTGTTTCAGACAAACTTACACGTATTTGACATCATTATCATATGTATAGAGCAATAAGTGCAATGGGGTATTGGTGTGTTTCAGAACAAACTTACACGTACCTGTCATCATTATCATATGTATGAAAAATAAAGTGGCGATGGTTGTGTGTTTCAGACAAACTTACACATATCTGTCACAATATCATATGTATAGGAACAATAAGTGGCGATGGATTGTGTGTTTCAGACAAACTTACACATATCTGTCATCATTATCATATGTAGAGCAAATAAGTGGCGGTGGATTGTGTGCTTCAGACAAACTTACACGTATCTGTCATCATTATCATATGTATAGAACAATAAGTGGCGATGGATTGTGTGTTTCAGACAAACTTACACATATCTGTCATCATTAT
>SAYR01037301.1:32983-56537 GCA_004382745.1 Argopecten irradians irradians | reverse complement strand
CGACCACTTCCTATATAAGATGTATTTTCCCAGAGTCATTATGGGACTTCTTGGAATTACCCATTACACCTGACAAACATAGATACCTACTTCTAGTTGTGGACAGCTACTCCAGTGGTGTGAGGCATTTCCCTTAAAATCAAGGAAGCAGCAGAAGTAGCCAAGGATACTGTTTGAGGAAATAATTTGCCAGATACGGAGCCCAAGGACATTAGTAAGTGACCGAGGCCAAAACTTCATGTCCAAATTGTACAAGCACTCTGTAGCTTATTGAAGTGACAAGACATCATACAAAGTTCATACCATTCCACAGACTAATGCTGCATGTGAAGAAGATAGAATTCCTACATCTTACAAAACTCTAAGACCATAATGCAAAAAACAAACTGACTGGGATAAATTCATATCCGGCTGTTATGATGTCATAATCGATCAAACACCAGCTACACAATCAAACGCAATTCTACACATATTACCTCCTGCTTTGGACAAGAAATGAGACTTCCGATAGATATTGCCCTGGACACCTAACAACTTTGCCACCTGAACCCAGACTGCATTTAGCAAGGACAATTGAGCACTTCAACATATGCAGGGACATTTGCAGCAGAGAACATAAGAAACTAGCAAACAAAGTATACATATCCAACATGACAAGAAGCTCAACAACCACTGAATTTATTCTGGAATCAGGAGTCTGGCTTTACTGCAGTCCATGTTCCAAAAGGAACATACCAAAACTTCAACAGAAAGGATTGGACCTTACACATCATCCGAAGACCAAACAACACATTACAAGCTTTCGGAAGAAGACCATGGAACGCAAAACAATGAAGTCACTTGTCATTGGCCAAAAGACTGAAACCATACCACAGTCCAACAGAAAAGGACCAAACCTACCTGTTGCCAGAATCTCAAGACATCCTTCTGAATACCTGAAAGAAATAGGATGACCAGTCTCAGAAATGATAACAAACTCGGTTGATGACCAGCACTAGACAACCACAACCCAGGCAAAATCAACCAATCATCGTCCTGACAACAGGGATAGGCAAATCTTCACTCTAGCCCAAAACAATAATTCATCAAACTCACAACATCACAATTCAATTCTAAACTTAATAATTCCTTGGATATATGCTGACGACTGATTTCTAATGTACAACATGCCTACACAATACGACAAATCTACACAGGGATCAGAACACAAATCAGCACATTCAATCCAACACCTGTAGTTTGATCAACCTCCTGCCAGGACAGGTCTTCAAAATCCTGCACAGAACAAACCTCAGCAAGAAGACAAGGACAGACAGTTTCAAGCCAGAGTCCATTGAGAAACTACTAGAAGCTACTAGTCTGCTATTTCGACGGTTTACTCCCATATAACAAAGTTCAAATTCTCAGGAGAATACAAAAAGCACTTTTATGGGAGTGGAAGTAAAAATTCCAAAAAGAATTGAAAGATGACTTTTCCACAGGGGACTTTATACAGCCAATAAAGGACGACGCAAGAAAAACGGACAAAACAGCAGCAAAATTTTTTGGACCACTAAGGAAAACAAACCAAGTCAGATGTTCTGAACCATTATACAGAGGGGACACCAAAAAAACTACAGTATATTGTTTGCGGTCTCTTGACAGGAACAAGAAAACCACTAAAGGTATACCTTTCTTATGCATTCCCAAATGGGGACATTATTTTTCAAGTAGTTGTCACTTCTCAAGATTATACCAGAGATGTATTGCTCTCAGTGAACCAAACACTCAAAAGCAGCAAGTTCACAAATGTATGAACAATCACCACATGTCCACATAGTCAACGCAAAGCATCAGTTTTTGCAGCAAGATTGACACTATCTCCGACAGATATCTATACAAAACGATCCACCATTAAAATGGCAAAAAAATCTCTAATGGAACTGGCTTTTGGTGAGTTGAACGTTTAGACTGTTGGCAAGTTTCACAGGTCCTAACATACTTTTCAACATCAGCATACATGTTTGGCCAGTAGTACTTTGCTCGAAGGGCTGCGTAAGTGCGTTCCTGTCCTTGGTGTCCTCCTCCAGCAATGCAATCGTGGTATGATACCAGAAGATCAAGTCGCAGTGGTTCAGGAACACAAAGTTGTTTAATGAGGCTTTGGTCTGCAGGTAAACCTCGTGCACGTTCTTTGTAAAAGTGGTATAGTAAGCCATCAACAAGTTCGTAATGGTAGGCTTGAGCAACAAGTGATCTTGAAAGTTTGTTGTTTTCTGGAACGTTTCCTGTTTCTATATAGTCGATAATGGAATGAAAGTTTGGACACACTTGTTGCAGTTGTCGAAGCGTTGGGTTGTTAATGATATCGTTGTTGTCTGTGTTGCTGTTGTTGCCGTCTATAACTAATATGGCTGGAGGAATGGGCCTAGTGTCTGATGAGTATTCAAATGTTACAGCAGTGTGTTGTTTGGTGTCAGGTTGTAAGGTTCCAATGGTAGGAAGATCTTCTGACTCCGAGAAGGTGTCTGTTTCTGTGACTGGATACTGCTGTCTGGACAAAGCATCTGCAACTTGGTTATTCTTGCCTGGCTTGTGTACAATCCTGAATTTGTATTGCTGCAGAAACATTGCCCAGCGTCCTAATCGACCATTGGCATCTTTGTTGTTGTCCAAAAACCGTACGGTGATGTTGTCCGTGAAAACTGTAAATTCGGAGTTGGTGAGGTAGGCCTTGAAGTTTTTGATGGCTTCTATAAGGGCTAAACCTTCCTTATGATTAATGTGCCAGCGCTTCTCTGGATCTCTAAGAGCACGTCCACCATAGGCGATAACATTCTCTAATCCGTTTGAGTTGCGTTGAGACAGGACATATCCAATGGAAAGGTCTGATGCATCTGTTGATAGAATGAATGGCCTATTGAAATCTGGAAATGCCAATATGGGTGCCGATGTCAGTCTGTGTTTTAGTTCCTTGAACGCGGATTCTTGTTCCTGAGACCATGTATATTTTTCATCTTTCTTCAGCAATGATGTCAAGGGTGCGCAAATCTTAGAGTAGTCTTTTATAAATCTCCTGTAGTAGTTGCACATCCCTAGGAAAGATCTGAGCTGTTTTGTGGTTTTCGGTCTGGAATAATTTGCAACGGCTGCTGTTTTGCTCTGGTCAACTTGAACTCCATCTTCTGAAATAATGTGTCCAAGATATTTTACAGCCTTGGCAGCAAAATGGCACTTGGTGGGTTGTAATGTCAAATTGGCCTGTCTAAGTTTTTGAAATACCAAATCCAAATGATGTAAGTGTTCTTTGAATGACTTTGAAAATACTAAAATGTCATCGATGTAGATTAGGGCAATCTTCCAGTTGAGTTCCCGTAAAACCTTTGTCATGAGCATCTGGAATGTGGCTGGTGCATTGGTGAGGCCAAATGGTAACCGCTTGAATTGAAAAAGTCCTTGGTGTGTAATGAATGCCGTCTTGTGCTTGGTATCTTCATCAAGGGGGACTTGCCAGAATCCACTAGCTAAATCTAATACACTGAAGATGCTGGATTTGGAATCTGCCACAGTATCGAAGACTTCGTCAAGTTTTGGAATGGGAAATGACGTTAACTCAGTGACACGGTTTAGTGCTCTATAGTCCACAGCAAATCTGTATTGTCCATTTGATTTCTTAACAAGCACGATTGGACTTTGGTACGGTGAAACTGATTCCTCAATGATGTCATGTTGCAGCATAGTTTTCAGATGCTTTTCTGTTTCCAGCCTCATTTGTGGTGTTTGGGTATATCTGCACGTTTTGACAGGCTTGTCTGTTGTGGTATGGATTGTGTGATGATGTATATTTGTTTTACCTAACTCTGATGGGTCTTTAGCAAAAACATCTCTGTTATGACCTATGAGTGATAATAACTGCTGTCTCTGAACTGTCGATAATGAAGAGTTATCTACTTTGACTCCAAGGTCTTCAGCGACAGAGATTGGATCTGTATCATTTGCATGTTTGTCTGTGTCATTGGTGTCCTCTATTGATGTTATAGAATGTTTGTCAATGTGAAAAACTTTTGCCATGACTGTGTTAGGCTTGATAATGACAGACTCATTGGTTGGGTTTAAAGCTCTGTAGAAAACTCTATTGTTGTGAATTTTGTCAATGCATCTACCACCTAAGATCTGTTTGTTAGTAAGTGCACTGACTGGTTCAAGAATAACATTAGAGCCTTTGCCTACTTTAGAAACTCTAAGTGGAATGATGCATTCTTTGAGAGGTTCTAATTCGATCATAGATTCAGTACGAGCGAGTGCGCTATGTTTCTCAATACTGTCCCTATTTGTATACAATGAAGTGATAGTGATGTTGTTTTGAAATGATACAACTTTTTGAAATCTTGTCCAAGAATTAGTTGTTGTGGTAATGTTTGTAGGATGTGAAAAGTATTGTTCATTTTTAATCCATTTACATCTATGTCAAGGTCGATTTGACCTAGGACTTTATGTGATGTTCCACAAACTCCCATGATATGTGTAATGTGTGAAGGCAAAAGGCCAGGTTTGTGAATAACCTTGCGTAATAATTGGGAATTAATTACCGATACATTTCCACCTGTGTCTACTAAGGCATTAACATGTAAATTTCCTAAATTTACTTTAATTTTATTGCCATTATTGAGAGCAGTTTCTATGGATGCTACATATGCATTTAGAGGATTTGACGACTCCATTTTGATAGGTTAATCTAGGGTTTAGCCAATATCTTTATATTTGTGAATATAAATAATGAAAAATTATGTGTCACATGTGATATAAAGTGGCTGTACTCACCCAATATGCAGTATTTGGAAATATCGTTCTGTTTTCTTGGGTCTTGATGGCCATTTCTTCAGAACTTTCCTTTCAACTGATGATTGTAGTCTGATCCTCCGAAAACACTTGGTATTTTTAGACATCCATCAGAAATTCAACTCATCACATGGTAACCGAAACACGGATTACTCCACCACACTGTGACCGGAGCCCTGGTCGGATTGGGCAGGTCACGTACGTTTTGATGTTGTAGTAGATTGTCATGATGGGGGAATTAGCGGGGCACAATTAACACATAGTATATGATACGATTGTTTATTTGCAAGTGAGAGGTAAAATTACACGTAATCCAATGATAATACACAATAGACACAAATATATATATACAGTTGAAGTTGTAGGGAAAAGTCAAGTCACCATGATGAGTTAGTCAATTAATGCTATGTATCCGTAATAAACTTCATATAAAATCCAGTAAGTAGAGGTAAAATCCAAATATAAGAATCTCTGACTCTATACTCCTAACTGAACTCTCCAACTAACTCTTTCTCCCTAACTTACTGTTGTATCTCCTTTTATAAGCAATTGTATCCCTACTCTAAAATCTAGTGACAGGTGGCAATTGCCTTTTTACTCAAAGTTCTCAAAATAGAGTGACATGTATTTCTCAAGGCAAAAATAGGTGAGAAACAATTAACATGTCTATGAATATAAGTGAAATGTTTTAGATAATTGAAGGCTTAATCCTTTCCTGTTTGTCCCAGGAAGTAAGGGATTAACTCTGACACCTTTAGCTAGGATTTACTTAACAATATAGATAATTGATTACAGGTAAAAATAAAAATGACTTACATATGACAGAAATGGTCTAGATAATGATTTTATACTAATTTTCAATAAAATATATAGACAATTTGAATAAAGAGAAAAATATTATAAATTGTGCAAATTTAGTATTTGCACTGGTGAAATATTAAATATCATATGATCTAAGAATGTAAGTAACATAATTTGACGTAATTAAAATGCATGTGTTCACTGGTTGAAACATGAGGCACTGCAATATCCAATGAATGGCATCATGAATTTCACTTCTCTCCTACATGTCATGTCGCTTTTTCTGTATTACAAAATGTCACTTAAGAGAGGTCTTGCTGTAGGAACAGTGAAATCTTCTACTTCATATTCCCTGAAACAAACAAAATGTTAGAAAATACAGAACATAAAAAGATTTAAACAGAATTTAACAAAATTGTCTCACACTATGGTGCATTATATTTTACTGAAGTTGATATTACTGCTGTGCAACCCCAATTGACAATGATGTAAATTAACAACCCTACTGCTAAACAGTTGACTTGTATCAAAGTATTTTTTGAGAATAGTTGTGTTATCTATAGATAGTGTCACAACATAGGTAAATTGGTACTGAAGCTATACATGTATACCGATATCATTTTTATTCTTTCTGAACTTTTACCACAAATGAATAAAATTTGCGGAATTTTATCCATGGTAAATTGTCAAATTTGTAGATGATTAGTCCAAACAAAGTAGAAACTGCCTATGAAAGGGCTCTTAATAATCTATATATTGGTTATAATAAATAAGTACTGTTTTTCAAAAGTAATTGGAAATCACATGTTATTCATGACTATAACTCAAATTCTCTCTGTACCCAGATAGACAAAGATAGGCATGAAAATGTGAACTCTTGTATTTCTAAGTTCAGTCAAGAAATACATCAATAGACACTATCATATAGATCAGGACTTAAATCCATCCATATACTATTTATATAAGAAAATGAAATGTTTCGGGTACTTATCTGGCATTCATTAACTAAGTCTATAAAAATCAAGAGATCCTTGATGGATCTGGGCACCTACCAAAGAATGATCTATGTCTGACAAATGAATGAGGAATCTTTTCTCTGATTTTCAAACTTCATCTATCAAAATGCAAGATGGCAGCCTGTCAGCCATATTATTGGTTGATCGTTCTTAAAAAGCAATATACACAACTAGGGCCAAAGGGAAACCTATATATGCAATTTGATACAGATCTGCGAATACTTCCCCAAAAATAATGTAACAAACTTAAAATATCAAAATTCAAGATAGTTGTCTGTCGGCCATTTGTTGCAATATGCACAACAAGGGCCCTAGGGATACCTACATTTGAAATTTAAGGTAAATGTGGATCCTTCTTTAAAGAAGTTTTCCGGACAATACTGATCCAATTCTTAAACCTGACCATTTTCACTTGGTATTGTTTTTTTTTTGTTTTATTATAAAGTAGAAGCTTTTACTACAGAAAAAAGTAGAATGACAATTTTTTTTCGTCAACAAGCAATGACTGACAAATTTTGTGACAAAACCCTATATTCATAACAGTAGTACAGTTTATATTTATTACAAAAGGCCAAGTTTCATTAAGCTCGGTGCATATTTACTCAAGTAATGATGTTCACAAAATTCAATAATTATAATTGCAAAGGGCAATAACTCTGTAAGTTATTATCTATTCAGGTTAATTTCCTAACTTGTCCGAGATCATTCCAATTTTAGCCTAAATACAAAGTTTCATGAAGATCGGGTTATATTTGCTCGAGTTATCGCGGTCAAACTCGTCTAAGAACTTTTCAATGTTAGTCTACATACAAAGTTTCAGTAAGCTCAGTTTATATTTACTCAAGTAATTGCGTTCACAAGGTCCAATAATAATTAATAGTACAAAGAGCAATTACTCCGTGAAAAATCAAGCTGTTATTCCAACTCATGCGATATCTTTTCAATGATAGTCTACATACAAAATTTCATTAAGATCAGTTTACATTTTCAAATGTTATCGCCTTCATAAGGTCCAATATTAATTATTAGTGCAATGGGCAATAACTCCATAAATTACTGTAGAATCAAGCTCAGTTTCAAACTCGTCTGAAATCTTTCCAATGTTAGTCTACATACAATGTTTCATTAAAATCAGTTTATATTTACTAAAGTTATCGCATTCACAATATCCAAAAATAAATATCAGTGCAAAGGGCAATAACTCTGTAAATTACTGCCAAATCGTGCTGATTTTCACACACGTCCAATATCTTTCCAATGTTAGTCTATATAGCTACATACAAAGTTTCATTAAGATTGGTGTATACTTTCTCATGTTATCGCGTTCACAAAGTTCAATAATAATTATTAGTGCAAAGGGCAATTACTCTGTAAATTACAGTAGAATCATTCTGATTTTCAAACTCCTGCGAGATCTTTCCAATATTAGTTTATATACAAAGTTTCATTCAGCTCGGTTCTTTTTTACTCAAGTTATCGTGTTTACAAGGAAATATTAACAGACAACAGACCAGGGACAACACACGACAAAAGACTATACATTGTATATGGTCGGGTAACCTAAAAATATGTACATGTCAAAAACATGTTGGTTTGAAATCGTATGATCCCTTTGTCCTGTGAGTTACAATATCACCGTCATATTTTGACACTGCAATCTTCTGAAATGAACAAAACATTAGAAACTTGACATTTACTTTACTGTAGCGAGCCAAGAAACCTGAGACATGAACAGTATCTATTTAACATCTATATAGACTTACTCTATAGATCATTCTTATAAGTATATGGGTTTAGATTATTTGATCCTTGTAGATCTGATGTATTGAAGTCTGTAAGGCCTTAAAAATGCATTTCAAGATCCAACTGCCACTGGGATAGTAGCAATAGGTTTGAACACCTTAGTAACCACTCCGCTATCACCCCTCTGCCCCTAAGACACCAAAGGGTCATACATCAGTCAGAGCCAATTTTCTTATTAATTTAATTCTGTAAGGTTGTTTAGACCTAACCCCTGTATTGATACGTACTTCGCCCAAAGTCAATCACTGGAAACCCCAACTTATCACTCCACTTCTCTGTAGGCTTCAAGGCCTCCATACTTGTGTGACTGTTAACCTTTATCTGAAACCTCTCTAGCTTTACTGCAGTCTACGGCACCTAAAAAGCATAAAATCTTCATATCAACATGTTAAAAAGGAAGACAAAGCTATACAAAATAAATACTATTGCTTTTACTCTACTGATCTGCTAAGGGAATATAACATTTCCATGTGTTGAATAAATAATTGATTCTTCCATTTCAGGGAGTAAAAAATGAAAAATTATGAAGTTTTAGACATTTTGACCACTTTTGGACCTGCTCAGTTAAGGACCATACAATTTGCAATTTTTATTGACCTTTGGCTAAAAAAGTTTTCTGCGAAAAAATCATTTAAAACACAAGGACTTAGCACAAATTTCTAATCAACAATATACATATATTTATCACATAACTGGCCAGTCCAGCCATGTCATACGGCCATATCATAAATATCGTAAGATACATATGTAATAACACTATTGTGACGTCACAGGTAGTTTTGATGTCATCATTGACTGACCTCACATCCAAGCCGGATATTTCAGTTTTATATAGAGACGAAATCTGAAGTTTTACTTATTTGTCTATTATTAAAAGTTATGTGCCTAAAGGCTCGTGGCATATCAAATTATTGAACTCGTTTGATAAATTCCGTATCACATAGCCACTCATGTAAGATCCTTCATATATTAAACGTTGTTTAGCTCACCACCACAATGTTCATTTTTTTTCTCTCCGAAACGCTTCTTGAGTTTACATATCATGTGAGTGCATTATGAAAATTATGTAGTGTTGCACTGTCAGTAAAATCAAAACGCATTTTAACGCAAAAATGAACATGGCGGTTCTAGTGAAAGTATATGAGCGCCATGAACCATTTTAGTTTTGTATCATTGCAGCTATAGTAGCTATGGTAACCATCCTAAACATATCAATATCTTAAGTGCAAATGTGAAAACATACTTTATAATTTGCTGAAGATGTAAGGTATGCGTAAGTGTCTACATATTAGTGCTGGGAATCATCAGTTTTATTTAACCAATCAATGATAGATTAAAATCGATTATTTTTTTCCTTGAAGTATAAACAAGTCTCATATAAAAATTCCCTTCAAAGGCTTAATTACGATCTCAAGGCCTCTCTGTGCTGTCATGTTTTCATGTCACTTATTTTCTTCACAAATCATGCTCACCTGAACGTTTACATTACTATGTATGTGCTCTCTTATTCGTCTATACGTTTAAATTTGAAATGATGTGAGTGACAACCACACACAAGGGAATGATTTTAAAAAGTTGGCTATGATTTTTTGTATGTTTTTTTCTCATCAGCTAGCTTTATACTTTGGTTTATCATGGTGTGGGAAAATTCCGACAAACTCGAATACAGATTTCTTACTTGATTAAATGATGAAACACCTCAAACCAACGATACTCGACGAACTCGATTAATCGGACCACCACTACTACATATTCTCAGTATACATGAAGTTTAATTGAAAAGAGTGCACATGTAGCCACAAAAGTAACTTGACTGTATCCTAAAGGTCTAGGATAAAAACCAACTTCCTTCAGTATATTGTAATCTTAAGGTAAATGATGATAATATTTAACAAACTATGTAATTAAAGAATAGGAGATTTCAGAAAAGATGGCGTGATGTCACAGAAACTTTACATAAGGTACAAACACAGTATGCATGGCGACTAATTAAACCAATAACTGATACGCACATCTCTGTTACACAATCGATATTTGAGCAAAAGAATACAGTTTCATACTTGCAAATTCTGATTTCAAAATGGTTTCTAAACATTTCAGAGGTTATAGACATTAATATTTTATTTTTACAATTGTTTAATTATTGCTGAATACATTTGTGTAGATTTAGTGTTGATTATGCAGCCAGCTTGCGAAGGGGTGCCGGGCCGTCACACGTATCTGTTTTTTGTTAACACCTAGAAATCCATAAAGTGAAAAAGTTATGAATAGATGATTGTATTGTGTCATGTTTCTGTTATACATAAAAAAGCTGTTCACAACACTATTAAATATAACGAAATGTGAACCACCTGGCCAGACCACGGCCGCTCGTGCATGGCTTCGCTGGTAGATCACCCAAGGCCACAGCCCATAGTTAGGGTAACATAGTCATTCAGATCCCCCGCCAATGGAGATATCAAAGCTGAAGTAAGTTTGATTTTGGAGACTTATGTGTATGAAAAAAACAACAGGAAAAAGGAAGTTGAGCTAAAGAAAGATGGAGTATAATTCAAGTAGAGCGGGGCTCAGCAATTGTTGAATCAGGTATACAGCCTTGACATTTATATTAGACTATATACACAAAGATGGGTGGAGTTTTGCAAAGTAACATTTACCATTTACCATGATATTTTCAGCAATGTTTCTATGGTTAAAGAAAAAAGCACAAAAAATGAAAACCTAAAAATAGCAAAAGGCACTACTAGACCATAAGAACAATGTGTCTATGAAGTTTCATGGAAATATCTCTGCTGGTTTTAGAGTTGTGCTCCGGAAACAATTCTTACACAACAATCGGCCATTTTCAGCAATGTTTCCATGGTTACAGAAAAAAGTACAAAAAGTGAAAACCTTAAAATAGCAAAAGGCACTACTAGACCATAAGACCAATATGTCTATGAAGTTTCGTGGAAATATCTCTTCTGGTTTTAGAGTTAAGCTCCGGAAACGAACCTGGTACAAAAATATGTTATTTTCAGCAATGTTTCCATGGTTATGGAAAAAATGCAAAAAATGAAAACCTAAAAATAGCAAAAGGCACTACTAGATCATAAGAACAATGTGTGTATGAAGTTTCTCTACTGGTTTCTGAGTTATGCTCTGGAAACCATTCGTACGGACGGACAGACGGACGGAACCCATTTGTATATCCCCCGCCAACTTCATTGGGCGGGGGATAATTAATAATACTGATACGTGATTACCAACATCTCAATAAATACTTTTATTAGATGTATATTTTGTTCTTTACAATGTATATCTTGTTTTAAAGATGCTCCACCGCTGACGAATGCTATTTTTTCACTATCAAAAACAGGAGCAGACGATTTAGTATTTTTCTTCTGTTACAAAAGTTACTTACTTACACCATTACCACCATTGAAAAGTTTGAGCTTCTAATTTTACTTCAAGTTAAAAACATGAAATAGAATTAATTGCATCCCGAAAAAATTCCGTGGCACTATATTCTATATGAAATGAAGTACTGATTGCGCATGCACCAAAGGCGAAATAGATTATTTTATGTTATTTTTTGTGTTAATTAGGCATATATATACATGATTAAACACAAGTTATTGTTCGAGTGATGAATATCATTTATGCTCTGTCGGCGGTGGAGCATCTTTAAATGAATGCTATAAACCACTGTGTTACACGTACATACAGATCTTATGTGTACATACACGTATGGCTGCCAATATCTCAAAAAATACAAGAGGCCCAGTGGGCCCGTATCGCTCACCTGTTTTTTTTTTTAGTAATTATCACAAAGACTCTTACAATTAGAAAAATTAGCAAAATTGACTCCAAAAGTTTAATTTTGAATCACGACCATATCATGATGTTATTGATACCATACAAATATGCTATCCAATACATAGGTTCAGAGAGGAAGTAATTTATATGAAAATAGTAGCCTAATTGACCTTTTTGAACCCGTGTCTATTGGTCGTCTAAAGCCCTGAGGGGTCAGCCCTATCATTTGTACAATTTCAAATCCCAAATAAGGATGCTACCATTGTATTATGAGTGCTCTTCTATGCTTAGTTGCAGAGAAGAAGTCGTATAAATGGAAATAGCTAAATTGACCCCTTTTGACCCCACCCTTCAGGCCCTGGTGGGTCAGCCCCATCATTTGCACAATTTTGAATCCCAACCCTATATGGATGTTAACATTGCATTATGGCGTAATCCCATGTTTAGCTGCAGAGAAGAAGTTGTTTATATGGAAACAGTCAAATTGACCACTTTTGACCCTGCCCCTAAGGCACCCAGGTCAGCCCCATCATTTATACTATTTTCAGTTAGTAGCCTATAAGGATGCTACCAGTCAAATTTTGTTGAAATCTGACCAGCAGTTATGGAGAGGATTGTTGATGGACGCCGGACACCGGACGACAAGACGCCCATTGTAAAATGCTCTTTGGTCATCAAGAATTATTTACTTGCATAGATATTTCAGAAATCCAACAATTTTTTTTGAGATTTTTATAATTTTTTCAAATTTCAGTTTTTAAATTTTTCAAAATAATCATAACTTTCAAAATAGCAAGGTAAGATATGTTTTTTATTGCTTGCATATTCAGAGGGTACCCTTAGGCAAATATTTATACCATTTGTTTTTTATTCATTTATATTTAATTTGGGTGGTATCCTATACCTTAGGTTATCATGAATTAGCAATGCTTATTTTTCCTGATTTCCCCTGAAAAAAAATAGCTATGTACATTAATTCTCCAAAAGAAAATGGAATTAAATGTTGTATTGGATAGTAGCACATTTCTTGGTGATTTCTGATCATGGCAAATAATAGTGAATTAATGGTAAATGTTGCTGGTTGATTAAGTACATATGGGAAATATGGGAAGTTGAATTCTTAAATGTTCATCACACTTAATTTGACTTCAGTTTTATTTTTGTCCACCTTAGGGTAGCTACTCTGGTGTATCGTTATATCTCAAACTAAGGTTTGATGAGACACTCTTCATGTCCTTACCTTTATACAGCAGCCAATGCAATCAGAAATTGATGAACCATCGAAACCTAGGACAGAGTCTTGCTTGTTATATGAACCACATGTCAAGTTGAGATCCACTTGTCAAAAGACAACAGCAATATCCTCTACCAAAATACAATAATTAAAACAATGTTACATATATTTTTGTAAAAACAAAATGAATAAATAAACATGGGTAGGTTTTTTTCCCTTCGAATAAACTGTAAATGTACTACAAATTTCAAATACCAATTAAATTTAAACTTCTTTAACTTCTATATATATATATAGAGTCGATAGCCGGCCGTCACCTGTCTAAAAACCATATTATTACAAATGGCAATAACTCTGTATGTTAAGGCCAAATAATACTAATTTCAAAAACTCCTGTGAGATTACACTGATATAAAACTAATTTTAAAGTCTCATTATGTTCTGTGAATATTTTCTCATGTTATCATGTTCGAAAGGTCAAATAGTAATTGCAACGGCCAATTACTCTGTAAGATACAGTTCAAAATATCCAATTTCCGAAGTCGTCAGAGATTTTACTGTTCTCAAGATCCAATAGCAATATCAATAAAGTTACAGTTTAATGATTCCAATTAACAAACTGCAGGGGAAAAGCTGAGATCCACAGGGCCATGAAATTTACAATTTTTGTAAAGGGTCTGAATATACATTTCAATCTATGAAGAGCATCTGGTTCCATCAAATCTGTAAATTCAGACAAGAGTTTTGAAATTTTAGCCAATTCAGCCATCGACACTAACGTAAGACCGGGGGCCCGAGGCCCCTTAAATTTGCTACGGGCCCCCTGATTGTCTGCCGTTTGTGGCCCGGCGGGCCCCTGACTATTTTACAAGAAAAATAATATTAAGAACAGGTAATCCACTGAATTTGCATTATGTCGAGTGTCTACCGATCTAACTACGAGCACTAATAATTCAGTCGCACTCTCGCAAACGTGTAACGAACGAATAAGGTACGTGAATCTTTGATGTTAGCGGCATCACCGAAACGCTTGTTATAAATACAATCCAATCCCTTCATATCATAAGCGTCGGAAAGACTTTGATTACATTCCAAGATGTCGTTTTTGAGTAGATGGTTGGGAATTAACTCCTCCACCAGCGAAAAAAACAAAAACCTCTCAGGAAATACAACAAAGTAATCAAATATATGAAACAAGAGGCCCAAAGGGCCTTAACGGTCATCTGACTACCTTGACAATAGTAAATATTAAATTATATATAGTGTCCACTTTGTCAGGATCATGTCAGGATACATTTTCAATTTCTTACAACAATTTTATTTCAACAAGAGGCCAGGGGCCTTAACATTCTAGGAAATTACTTAGATATAGTGTCATGGTAGTCATCGTCGATTGGATCAACCAGGAGATTGTGACAATCTTTCGTCGGGATCTAGAAATGTCAGCGTCATTTCAATGTAAGTTTCAGTCAAATCCCACGGTAGAACTTGAGAAGAAGTTCCAAAATGTGTGTTT
Organism: Argopecten irradians irradians; assembly: GCA_004382745.1. Taxonomy (NCBI): domain Eukaryota; kingdom Metazoa; phylum Mollusca; class Bivalvia; order Pectinida; family Pectinidae; genus Argopecten; species Argopecten irradians. The sequence goes on along the minus strand of SAYR01037301.1, from coordinate 41,551 downwards.
CAAGATGGCGGTTTGTGGCGGCCATCTTGGATTTAGGATCCGACCGCCGAAAAATATAACCACAACTTTTTCGTGACCGTGTCAGGAGTAATTTCATGTCAAGTTTCAGCCAACATCCAAAGCGTAGAACTTGAGAAGAAGTTCAAAATGTGGTTTTTTCAAGATGGCGGCTTGTGGCGGCCCATCTTGGATTTCGGATTGACCCGAAAAAATACCAGAACACTTTGTGGGTACCCTATGTCAGATCCATTTCATGGGTAAGTTTCAGGCCAACTCGCAAAGGTAAGAATACTTTGAGGAGAAGGTTCAAATGTGTTTTTCAAGATGGCGGATGTGGCGGCCATCCTTGGATTTGCGGATCGACCCGAAAATCGGCAACATTTGTCGGGACCCATGTCAGGCATCATTTCATGCACGTTTCAGTCAAATTCGCCGCGGAGAACTTGAGAAAGAGTTCAAAATGTGTTTTCAAGTTGGTGGCTTGTGGCGCGCCATCTGTAGCATTTCAGATCGAATCAGCCGAAAAAATAACAACTACTTTGGTCGGAGACGATGTAAGGATTCATTTCATGCAAGTTTCAGCCAATTCCCACTGGTAGAACGTTGGAGAAGTAAGTTATCAAAATGTGTTTTCCAAGATGATGCGGTTGTGGCGGCCATGTTCGGACTTTACAGATCGACCCGAAAAATAACAACACTTTGCGGGCACCCGTGTCAGGATCATTTCATGCAAGTTTCAGCAATCCCACGTGGTAGAACTTGAGAAGAAGTTGCAAAATGTGTTTCAAGAATGGCGGCTGTGGCGGCCATCTTGGGATTTCCGGATGTGCCGCCGAAATAACGAACACTTTGGTCAGGAAGATGGTCAGTGTATCATTTTCAATGCAAGTTTCAGCAAATCCCAAAGGTAGAGACTTGAAGAAAGAAGTTACAAAATGTGGTTTTCAAGATGGCGGCTGTGGCGGCCATCTTGGATTCGGATCGACAAGATGACGGGTTTCTCAGAAAAAAAAAAAATAAAAAAGAAAAAAAAATTAAAAAAAAAAATAATAAAATAAAAAAAAAAAAAAAAAAAAAAAAAAAAACACAATAAAAAAAAAATAATAAAAAAAAAAAAAAAATATAAAGAAAAAAAAAAGAAAAAAATAAGAAAAAGAAAAAAAACAATAAGAAAAAAAAAAGAAAAAAAAAAAAAAAGAAAAAAAAAAAAAAAAAAAAAAAAATTATAAAAAAAAAAAAAAAAAAAAAAATAAATAACAACACTTTTGTCAGGGACCATGTGATCTCACCGTATTCATTTCGCAAGTTTCAGCCAAATCCCACCGGTAGAACTTGAGAAGAGTTCCAAATGTGTTTTTCAAGATAGGGCTGGTGGCGGCCATCTGGGATTTCAGATTCGACCCCGAAAAATAACAACACTTTGTCGGGACCCGTGTCAGGATCATTTCATGCAAAGTTTAAGCCAAATCCACTGGTAGAACTTGAGAAGAAGTTCAAAATGTGTTTTCAAGATGGCGGCTTGTGGCGGCCATCTTGGATTTCGGATCGACCCGAAAAATAACAACACTTTGTCGGGACCATGTCAGGATTCATTTCATGCAAGTTTCAGCCAAATCCCACTGGTAGAACTTGAGAAGAAGTTCAAATGTGTTTTCAAGATGGCGGTTTGTGGCGGGCATCTTGGATTCGGATCGACCCGAAAAATAACAACACTTTGTCGGGACCTGTGTCAGGATCATTTCATGGCAAGTTTTCAGCCAATCACCACGTTAGAACTTGAGAAGAAGTTCAAAATGTGTTTTCAAGATGGCGGCTTGGCGGCCATCTTGGATTTCGGATCGGACCAAAAATAACAACACTTTGTTGGGACCCGTGTCAGGAATCATTTCATGCAAGTTTCAGCCAAATCCACCAGCCCGGTAGAAACTTGAGAAGCAAGTTTCAAAATGTGTTTTCAAGTGAGGCTGTGGCGGCCATCTTTGGATTTCAGATCCGCACCAAAAAAATACAACACAGCTTTTGTCGGGAACCGGTGTCAGGATCATTTTCATGCAAGTTTAAGCCAAAATCCCACTGGTAGTAGGAACTTGAGAAGAAGTTCAAAATGTGTTTTCAAGATGCGGCTGTGTGGCGGCCATCTTGGGAATTTCGGATCGACCCGAAAAATAACAACCACTTTTGTCGGGCAGCGCATGTCAGGATCATTTCATGCAAGTTTCAGCCAAATCCCACTGGTGAGAACTTTGAGAAGAAGTTCAAAATGGTGTTTTCAAGATTGCGCTGTGGCGGCCATCTTGGATTTCGAATCGACCCGAAAATAAACAACACTTTTGTCCAGGGACCGTGTCAGGATCATTTCATGCAAGTTTCAGCCAATCCACTGGTAGAACTTGAGACGAAGTTCAAAATGTGTTTTCAAGATGGCGGCCTGTGGCGGCCATCTTGGACTTTCGATCGACCCCAAAAAAATACAAAACTTTGTTGGGAACCGTGTCAGGATCATTTCATGCAAGTTTCAGCCAAATCCACCACCGGGTAGAACTTGAGAAGAAGTTCAAAATGTGTTTTCAAGATAGCGGCTGTGGCGGCCATCTTGATTTTCAGAGTCGACCAAAAAATAACAACACTTTGTCGGAACCGTGTCAGGATCATTTCATGCAAGTTTAAGCCCAATCCAACTGGTAGAACTTGAGAAGAAGTGTTCAAAAGTGTTTTCAAGATGGCGGCTGTGGGCGGCCATCTTGGATTTCGGATCGACCCGAAAAATAACAACACCTTTGTCGGGACCATGTCAGGATCATTTCATGCAAGTTTCAGCCAAATCCCACTGGTAGAACTTGAGAAGAAGTTCAAAAATGTGTTTTCAAGATGGCGGCTGGTGGCGGCCATCTTGGATTTCGGATCGACCCGAAAAATATACAAACACTTTGTCGGGACCGTGTCAGGATCATTTCATGCAAGTTTCAGCCAAATCCCACTGGTAGAATTGAGAAGAAGTTCAAAATGTGCTTTTTCAAGATGGCGGCTGTGGCGGCCATCTTGGATTTCAGTTCGACCCGAAAACTAACAACACTTTGTCGGAACCGGTGGTCAAGGAACATTTCATGCAAGTTTCAGGCGCAAATCCCACTGGTAGAAACTTGAGAAGAAGTTCAAAAATGTGAAAACGTTAAGCACGGCGGACGGCGGACGGCGGACGACGGACGAACAACATGATGACTATAGGTCATCCTGACCTTCGGTCCAGATGACCTAAAAATGAAGAATCTGATGATGATGATGAATTCGATAATATATGCAAACAAGACTTGTTGCAGTTACAAAGGAAAGCGTTTAAGCTTTTAATGGAAAATTGAAAATAAATATGAACAATCAACGATCAATTTTTGTGTGATTTTCTTTTATTAAACCTACTGAATCTAAATTGGTTCAAAGGAAAAACATCTCCGAAAAGGAAGAAATTACTTCATTCATCAATATATGATTATTCTAGAAGAATTAAAAATATCAATATTTAATTTGATCAAAATCCAGGGCCCCCTGATTTCCATCAGGGCCCCCACTTTTATTATCAAAGGAGCCCGGAGGTCTCCTAAGCAAATAAAGTTAGTGTCTAAGCCTGTAATTTGATTCCTTTTGGCCCCGTCCCTCTGGCCCTTGACCAATATGAATATAATGATAAAATGCTATTTCAGGCTACTAATTATAACGTAGTTCACCTAACTTCATATGAAAACTAAGCAAGCAATGTTCATAAATGTAAATAAATGTTTCCTATACAAACTTTAGTCAATTTAACCCCCTCCGCCGGGGGAAACTTGAGACATCAGGGTCATATAATTCACAATTTTTGTGAAGGACCTTACACTGTAAGACCTTTCTTTCAATGAAAAGTATTTGATTCTACCAGTTCCAGAATTTCAGAAGACATTTTTTGAAGTTTTAGCCTATTTGACCCGTTTTGGCCCTGCCCCTAAGGCCCCCGGGGGTCAGTCATGAAAAATTTGTTAATAGGATTCAATGCTCATCTCATAAGGATAACTCTGACAACATATGACTAATTTCCTATTACAAAAGGTAATTTGTTACCAAGTTATCATCTTGAAAATAAATCCGAAAAGACAGACTGATGGAAATACAGAGACAAAAACTATAGTCCCCTCTGGTTTCACCAGCAAGGGACTACCGGTAGTAAAAAAAACTTGATGATTCAATATTCTAAAATATAGTAATTTTTACTATGGCTATACATGACTAATTAATTGTACTCCTATATATTTTATCACAATAGTATGATAATTACCTTCAATGGCTCCAAAGCATCAATCCAGATCAGTGTACCACCAATCATGATCATTTTAATACGAAATTGCCAATACCTTTGACATGTTTTCTTTTTGTATCTGTTCACAGTTCTGAAAAGGAGAAAAAGTGGGTGTCCATACACAATTAACATAAAGTATACATTGTATTCACCATTTTTCAATTTGAAATTTTATTTAAAAAGTTCCAATCAACAATCCTCTGAACTTAACTTTCTTATAATCTTCTTGTTACACAATTTTAAAGATATCACTACATCGGGTATAATTTTTAAAATTAATCTCAGAATAAATCAAATGTGCCATATCATATTGATGTTTTGAAAAGAAAAATGCACAGACAGACTGGATTTTAACACTGTATCAGAATCTGACAACTTTTCAAATTTCAACCTATATTGAGTGACCTATATATATATATATATATATAATATTATCAAATCAAAATTCGTGCAATATATATATACAGTATATGGTAAAAATGATAAAAGCGAATACTTTTGCAATTGGTAGAGTTTTAGAAACGACCAATACTTACATATACATGTATATGTAAATTTGTGTTTATACAAACATGTAGTTGTGTGTCATAGTTAAAAAAGGGGCCAAGATTTGGAGAATGGATGGAGGTAGGTGGCAGCACTGGACTATATGTCAATCTTTGTGACTCATGAGGTAATTTGTAAATTAGTACAGCATCTGGATATAGTATTCAAAGGTCCTGGGTTTGAACCCTGGTCTGTAACTACATATAAATTTATTGTGGAACAAAATTGGCAAGCTTGCAAATTGCCAATCCCTGTGTCTCTGGGAGCTTGGAGAAAGGACAAAGTAATGCAGCGAAACTGGCCATGTAATAAGGATATTGATGGAGGTCCTGGTCCGGTAACCGTATAGAATCCTTGTCTAGCCATTTATTATTAATCTTCTCCACTTCCGATACATTACCTTGTACTTTTGACATTATACATTTATTAGACTTTTTTAACCAATTTATATAATTACGTACATCGAAGACTATTTGTAGCTTCAGAACTATTTTAATTATGTGGAACAACCACAGGTTTTTATAGCTGAACATCATCAGAAGGTGGACTATTCAAATCGCCTTTTGTCCGTGGTACTTCCATCCATCCTTTGATAATTCTTGTTACCCCTATTACTCATAAAGTGCTGAAGGGGTCTTTTGTCAAATTTCATATATACTATAGGTTTTCCTAGGGTCCTAGTTGTGTATAATGCATTTTGAGACTGAGCGGCCATCTTGGATTTTGATAGTTACAGTAAAAGTTTGTTATTGCTATTTCTAAGAAAGTACTGAAGGGAACTTTAACAAACACATCTAGTTTGCCCTAGGGCCCTAGTCGTGCATATATTTTGGAAAGGATCAGTTAAAAAGACGGCCAACTGACCGCCATCTTGGATTTAATTTTGGTAGATTAGGTTTGAAAAGCATAGAAAAGATAACTTTTCAAATTGTCAAGACATAGATCATTCTTTGGTAAGCACCAATATCCCTCGAGATAATTTTACTTTAAAATTCTGTTTGAGGAAACCTAGTGATCTGTTTATGCTGGATGTTTTCATTTATAAACTGACTATGTAATACCTAGGGCTCGATCAATATATCAATATACCGATACGTATGGGTTTTCATAAGCGTATCGAATACGCAAACATATCGTATATCGATACGCAAACATGCTGTATATCGCTGTATCGTTTTAACACCTCATCCTACTCTTTTTATTATAGAAAGAGAAATTCCAAATAAAATTTATTCTTAAACATCATTCAAGTAAAAACATTTCAATCAAAAGGAAGTTTTTAAAGCATCTGTGTCACCTAGATGGATTCGAAATGTTTTTTCATATCTAAGAATATAATTTGACAGAAATTAATCAACACAGATGGTGAACCATGTAAAATGACGTCACAATCACTTCACAGGTTGATATAAGATTCCAATGGCTCCAGGTCGTACCCAAATATAGCGTAAAGGGAATTTCCGTGACGTCAAAAATATATTGTGATGTCAACGGAGAGCAGCAGTTTTACTGGAATCAATGTGACTCTGCCAATATTTGTGTGTGCATTTTTGTCAGATTTTTCAAATATTAAGTAAAGTCTATAATGTGATGTTTTCTCTATTTTATTGATCTGATTATCAGCCTTCATTTTCTCTTCGAAATTATTCAACATTTGGTTTGGTTTGATTAGTTTAACGTCCTATTAACAGCCAGGGTCATTTAAGGACGTGTCAGATTTGTTGGTGGAGGAGTACCTGGAGAAAAACCACCGACCAGCGGTCAGTACCTGACAACAGCCCCACATAGGATGTGGTTATATGTCGGTACGTCTTAACCACTCGGCCACCGCAGCCCCGAAATTATTCAACAGGACTCTTGAGTATCGTGCAGAAGGGCTACTCAATATCATGAAGAGGAAATGAGTGTATGTATATACATGTAGTCAAATGGTTAACATCATGTAAGTAACATTAATAACAAACAAATATCGATTTATCAACCCTCGAAAGTGATATAACCCTCGGCCTTCGGCCTCGGATAATATCACTTCCTCGAGTTGATAAATCCCCGTATCCACCTGAAAACAGGTCGATATTTGTATAATATTTTAGGGTAGGTTACATAGAAACAGGCAAAGAATATTCTAAGGGCTGGGTTGTCAGCTAACAGATACATTGTATATGTGGTTGTTCTCTGTTGTTGATGTACCTTGTAAATATTGAAATATCTGTTAATATCTGTTATTTGTAATAAACTGTTGTAACGAGTTTGTCCTTCCTCTATATATCAGGGTTTTTATTATCTTTCAGGAGAGACGGTACAATTGCAATTTCAAAGGGTACCTTTCTATACTCTCTGTATGCTATCTAATGCAATTTACCCTAACCAGCAAAAAGTACCAGGTACGTCCTGATAATAAAACCCCTGCTCTATGATAGATCCATCCTCGATACTCCAGGAGTTGCGATCACTTACCATCAGTACACCCCTGGACTATCTCATAGTAAAATTTTAGGCAACAGAACAGGTAATTTGATTGTTTGTATACATCAAAAGAGCCGTATAATCATACACTGTGGTTGGCTGAGTGGCTTCGCTGTTGGGTGTTGCTCTCTCTGTTGTCTTCAAAGAAAATCTATGCAGGCCTAGGTCTGTGATTGGTTCAGCTGTTTTCCATTGAGCTGCCTCCAATTTTACAATGAGATAGTCCAGGGGTGTAGAGATTGTAAGTGATCCTAACCCCTGGAGTATCGAGGATGCAATAGATCAGGCAAACAACATTCCCTACCTCCACTACAATAACATGAGAGGTTACTGGTCAGCTTTTTTTTTAATGATGTTATTTTGCTGACTGTTCCCAAGTGTATCCTCAAGCTATACCTCTAACATTGTTGTTGGAGAACACCCCCCCCCCTACTCCTCCCACAACCAACCAACACACATATCTCATGCATAACATGAATCAGTGATTCAGAGTGGGGCTAAATTTAGGCTTTTTTGAAAATCCTTATAATCATTTCAATACACAATGTCCTCATAAAAATCGTAAAATCCAAAAAATATTCTAAAGATTTTGAAATTAATCTGAAACGCTGATGAATCGTGGCAGCATCCCTCCTTTACTAAAACAATGTTAGAAGTTAACACGACGACAGGCGAGATACGCTATGATCCACACAATCGTGACAATGTAATCAGGGTAGAATAAGACCACATACACGTGTAGGAGTACCCCTCCTTATGCACACTGTTAGTCCTGATCATAAAACAAACTCTATGCCTACCTTTTATAAGTTGTTTTCATGTTCAAATGTGCAAAGTTGCTGCAAACCAGCCGATTTTGTTTTACTGCTAAGACCATCTCCAGAGCAGCCATGATAAATAAATCGCCGGTCAGTGTCAATCGTTATCACTAAGAAGCTTTGTTTTAGTTTCACGCGGGGAATTCCTGGCCGAGAATACTGTATTAAGACACGACGCCTGATTGGTTGATACAATTCAACGTGAATTATCTATATATGGCTAAGCACACTTTCTCCATACTATCAAGTGCTATACGTAACTATCAACAAAATTTCAAGTTAAATTTGACTCCGATATTGTTAGTATATGTAGATGAAGTTAAGATTAAGATATATTAAAGTCCCTTTAGCACTTTTTGAGAAATAGTGGTAACAAACTTTAACCATTAAAATCCAAGATGGCCGCCATCTTGT
>SAYR01037301.1:22615-32820 GCA_004382745.1 Argopecten irradians irradians | reverse complement strand
GCCTTTAAGGTCAAAAAACTTTTTTGCAGTTAAGGTCAAAAAACTTTTAACCATAAGTTTAGTAAATCTTTTGCCCTTACGGTAAATAAATCTTTTGCCTTTAAGGTAAATAAATCTTTTGTCCTTAAGGTTAAAAAACTTTTTAACCTTAAGGTCAAAAAACTTTTTAACCATAAGGTAAATAAATCTTTTGCCCTTAAGGTAAATAAATCTTTTGCCCTTAAGGTAAATAAATATTTTGCCCTTAAGGTCAGAAAACTTTAAACCATATGGTAAGTAAATCTTTTGTCCTTAAGGTAAATAATTCTTTTTTCCTTTAAGGTCAAAAAGCTTTTTTCACCTTGAGATCAAAAAACGTTTTTGCCCTTAAGGTAAATAAATCTTTTGCCTTAAGGTAAATAAATCTTTTGCCCTTAAGGTAACTAAATCTTTTGCCCTTAAGGTAAATAAATATTTTGCCCTTAAGGTAAATAAATCTTTTTGCCGTTCAGGTAAATAATCTTTTGCCCACAGGTAAATAAATTTTTTGCCCTTAAGTTCAGAAAACCTTATAAACCATATGGTAAGTAAATCTTTTGTCCTTAAAGCCGCATGATCCGTATCTTTCAGGTCTGTAAAACAAAAAATGACAAGATATGGTGTAATAGCCCTAAAAAAGTTAATGAACTTTCCCCAAATTACAAGTCTTAGAAAGTTAAGAGGTCCAAAGATATAAATATACAAAATTTATTTTAGACTTACGCGCGGTCCGACAGAAAGTCAAAAGATCTCTCGTCTTTGCTCTCGCATTTGATCGGTGTTATAACATCCTCTTAGACCATTTATATACCTTTTCGAATAGTATTATTGTTTTTAAGAAACTTTTATTTTTGTTTCACAAAGGTAGTGGGCCTTAAAATTGTGAACCAGAATTTTTTTGTTTTATATCATGTAGATAGACAGACACATCTATTCATATATACATGCTACTGAATTTAGTAATACTGACCCAATATGGCACTTAAAACAAAAACCTGTGGATGGAGGGATCGAATTTCAAAAACTAGTGATCGCATTTACATTTCAGACCGTTTCCTTGCTATATATCTGCTAGACAACTCAAGAAGGAAACCTAGTTATTAGAGTTCTACTTTATGTTTATTTTATATATATGTAAAAAGCAAATAAGATGTAGACAGGGTCTCTAGATATTGCAATAAACACAATTGAAAAGAAAAAGACGCAAAACATGTTTCAAACAGAGGGGTCTGAGAATTAAAAACAGTTTATATCAATTTAAACACACACCACAGTTTCCAATAAATCACTATAGAGGTCTATTGGTCTAGATCAAGTTTCGCTGTTTTTTATCTTGATTATAAGACCCCTAAAATCAATCTATGGACACTCTCGTACACAGATACAAATTGATATAAATTGTAACTAATTATCAGACCCCTGAAGTTTCTTAATTAGTCTTTTTCTACATAAAGCTCATAAGACTTTCAGTAAAATTTAAATTTCTAGATGGTGTAGATGAACTGAGAAATAATGTTTCACCCTAAGATTTCAGCATTGACTAGTGAATTAACTAGACCAGATGGGGCTGGTGTGCGGGATCCTCACAAAACTCTACAAACGTATATAATCATGTTCGTCCTTCACAACTCCCTGCACCATGTACTGTATAAATATCATCGAAATTAATGATTTGTCAATACTGATCAGGTCGGTATCGTAGATAGGGATGTAAACGCTGGTTTGGCATTTTCCTACATCGGACAACCACCGGTTAATTTTCCAGACATAAGGCCATAGTTTTGTTTTTTTTCTGTTTGCGTCCGCGTGCGGGTAGGTTTGTCTATTGTGCAGGCAAAAACGAAACACAAGTTATTATTTTTTAGATTTCGTAAAGAGAGTCGTCCGAAAATAAAATTTCCGGAAATATGCCTGTTTCCGGTTTCCAATTTAGTCAACTGTGGCAAGCATCACCTCCAACGCTGCCTCACAGCGAATACACTAATCTCCGCATATCGCTCAAGCCGCCGCAAGGACCACGAGAAGACATCTAGCAATCGAAATGTGACTGCAGGATTGTTTTCGATCTTGTAGTTTCTGAAAAATATGACGGAGTTGAGCGCTTGAAAAGTGTCCAAATTAAGGTCCGTATCTCTATTGGTCATTTAGAATAATGAAACGATAACATATCCATAGCATTCCAAGTATGGCAAACCAACTTATTCGCAGTTTCTTTTTCGGCCAGTGCCCGAGATACAATTTGTTTACAAGATTTTAAAGAACAAAAGCTGTTTTGGATAAAACTCTGATCAAATGCTTCTTTCCTCGAAAAAATGACTCGCCTCTTGATGTCAAACTTATGAATAAATTGTTAGAGGTTTGTATGTTTGGTGAGTTCTTTGAGTTCAAACTTCAAGATTATAAAAAAATGAAAAGTTTCTAAAGTTAATACCTTGGCATCATGGCGTTGACGAGTAAAAACTGTAATACTAGAATATCTCAATCCAAGTAAGTGTACCGGAGGCTAAGGTTAATTCATTGTTAAATTATTAAAAATCTGCTGAAATACTTTGATATTAAATATATTCAATATAATTCAGATATAATATTAAAATCCATATCAATCTTTTGATTGAACAAAGACATCGCTGATTGACACACGTACATGTATTTGTGCACACTGTTCTTAGTCAAATGTGTAAGAGACATCGCAAAACAGAAAAAACACAAACTATGGCCTAATTAAAACTCCCAAATATTATAATATTATGTTGTAGTTTTATTCTAACAGACTGTATATCGATTATGTAGTTGTGGTGGTAGTACAAGATATGAGGCTTGGTTAATGAAAGACTTTGCAAAGAATGACAAAGCAGAGATGGATAGAAGTCAAAGTGTGAAAAATTGTTTGTTACTGTCGTCAATTGGTTACATATGTATGTATTAAAATACAGAAAACAAGTTACAATACAATGTATAAATAGGCTATTATTAAACGTTTTTTAGAAAGGCTAAATTATATTGATCAACAGCATTTAATAGATTAATTTACAAACAGACACCAGGGAAAACACATTTCTCATACTTCAATCGGACAAGTTTTTTAATAATTTTAATTTGAAATATGTTTGTTGCATTTCAATTCTGTCTTTCATATCAATGAATCATTGACAAGGAGATTATTTATGAAATATTGTCTATTCTAACCACTTGCAAGAACAAAACTGGTTAAAATTGAAGCATCCCCAAACAAAGCGTGGGCTCCGTGTTTTTTTTATTCGTGTTTGTTTTTTTTCCTTGCTGGCTGGTAGGTTTTTGAGAATCCAAAGAACGCAAAACAGAAAAAAACACAACTATGGCCTAATTTACATAAAAAGGAGGCCGTGCGGCAATCATACGGCGTCCGTTTCCCAAGAGAATTTAGGAGGAGAGACGGGAGAAGGGGTGGGGGGTGGGGGTGGCGAGGCAGTGAATATCGACCAAACATTCACTTCATTTTTAAGTGTTCCGTTAACTCTACTATGAGAACAATTTTCTTTAATAGTCATAAAGATATAATTAACCACCATCTAACAGATTTTGAAAATTTTATACGACTCTTGTCTTCTAATGATCTAAAACTTCTACAGGATTTAGGCCTCTTTCTTTCAAAGTCATTTGAACTGAGGAAAGCTGGCTTGATAAGTTGTTGCTTTGATCTACTGTGTGTTATATACATGTATGTTTTGCTATCGATCCATTTTTTGTGGATGTAAGAAGCAATAAAATTGAATTGAATTGAATTGAATTGAAATATATACTGCTAATGGGCCAATTATCATTACCCGAGTATCTTACGGACAACGAAGGATAGTTGTACCAGGCCTGGCCGGATATCGGACGATGCTTAAACGAATATGTGAAGGATATGTGGCCGATTATGAAATTCTACGGGACACCAGAGAGATTTTAACTTCGACTCTCTTCGGGTACGTCCCCGATGTCTCTTCAGGTACGTCTGTGATGCTGTGTGTCTGAGAGCCCCGACCACCAGCCCGGCCATGTCTGTTGCCCGGCCGGAGGCCAAGCAAAAATGGCTAAAATCCATGCTGGGAGTACATCTTAAGTTTTATCGGAAGGGGTTATGACCAAAGTATAAGTACTGAACTATACGGACGTCCACTATAAATACTGTATAACTGTCACATGAATCGTTTCTAGATTTTAACCGGATCCTTATTATCATCGTCGCAAAGTTCTACAAGAAAATAGACATCTTCTTTCTACACTGATCAGAAACTTAACTTATAGAATCTCTCTCTCTCTCTCTCTCTCTCTCTCTCTCTCTCTCTCTCTCTCTCTCTCTCTCTCTACTAGAATTACATATGTATACATGCAAGGAAAAGAATATTTATAGAGCTAAACACCTGTATTATCGGATGATGAAATCTGCATCCTTGTCCTCTGAAGGAATACGTCTAACACAATTTCTTGCCTTTATTCTGCTTTTAAACAACATCCCGTTGTTTGCATTTTAAGTTTTCCGCACTCGCTGATATTTTTTGCTACACTGTATATCAATGTATTCGGATATTTCAGTGACTTTTACGGCTTTTATTTTCGATCTTTTATTTTAAATATATATTACGAAATATTGCAAAATATTATTAACTTATGAAAGAGCAAAGGCCGGTGAATTTTCAGAATATCCGTGGAGAAACAATATTGCTAGATTACGATCAAAAATGTGTTTGAACTGTCTTAAATTTTATTTATAAATATTGTGTCTGGATCCCATGCTTTGTTGCATATTACAGTTTTCAGTCGAATAACTGCATTAACTACTGATTGAGATAAATCAGGTTTTTTTTCACTCTTACTTGTTCTTTATTGTCATCTCTACTAATGAAGAGAAAAAACAATTTCAATATTTTTTTTCTAATGTCTATTCACAGCATATATTATTTATTTTATTTATATTTTGCTTAAAGTACCTACATGTATATACTGATCACCTGACACTCACCAGTCTACTCTTCATATTATGTATTGATATGGTACAGGTAGTTAAATTTACACATCAAATGCGGGCTTATGAACCGTCGTTTATTGAGAGTTTCCGCAAATACACGTGGTTGACGCGGTAAAAATGTGCGTAACTTTATAACGTCATTTATTCCGACGTCATAATCGCCGCATCTGGGCCCATTTTGTCAGTCGCCGTCACATATATGTACAAATTTTAATGTTCTCTTAGACTGAATTGTCCCTTTAAGGTAAACAAACGGTTTTTGCTGTTAAGGTAAATCAATCCTTTGCCCTTAAGGTCAAAAAACTTTTTTTAACCTTATGGTCAAAAACCTTTTAACTATAAGGTAAGTAACTCTTTTGACCTTAAGGTCAAAAAATGATTTTGCCGTTAAGGTCAAAAACTTGTTTATCCTTAAGGTAAATAAATCTTTTGCCCTTAAGGTAAATAAATCTTTTTACCTTAAGGTTAAATAACAGTTTGGACTATTTTATACTTTAGACTATGATAAAAAAAAATCACCATTTCCCTTCAAAATATGAAAAATACTATAAGATTCTTGATTTTTTGAAACATTGAAACCTCATTGTCAATCGCTGCTTTTGTAAATTGAAGAAACACCTGATCTAAAAATGACTCTTCCTTCCCCTTCATGAAATTCATACTAAATCTGACCAACAAACATTTGGGATGATTCCATTCCCAGCAAGTGGTATGTCAACACAGGGTTATAAGTATCATACTGGGTCAAGTTCATAAACTCGGCCGGTCATATAGGCCTATAACACTACCCAATTTCAGAAAAAAAAAGTATGGTTATTAACCAACCGTTATAGAATATTACAATAGGAATACTCTCAATCGACAGTCAGATAATTTATTCTTTAATTTGGTATATGATACAATACAAATCATGCGGTATAAATGTCACTAGGTATCCAGAAACATCGGAAAACAGCCAGAATTTCAAACTGGTCGGACACTGATGTCCTCCGATAAAACACGCCCTAATGGGTTAGCTCAAAAACCAATGCATGTCAACACTTCAACGTCATACGAATGAAAGTTGGTAGAAAAAAAACTTACCGGTTAGTAAGTCCATGTCTAAAATACCATCCATTTGCATGACGTAGCCCTTTGAAATTCCGATTGAAAAATTTATGTCTCTAGGAGATTTCAGAAAAAGATGGCGATGACGTCACACAAAGGTACATCCGGGCGCTCAAAGGTACAACTCCGTATATCTTGTACACTAAACATGTGGGAACACAGCCGCTTGAGATGTTTTGTTACATATTGTAATAAATAGTACGGCAATCGAGAAACTATTGCGTTATTTTAATTTTTAAAAGTGTTAAATAATAATATTTAACAATATTATATAAATATAAACATCTGGCATTCATATATTTTACTCTGTTTATACTCCATTTTCGACCGCCACGAGAAAAAAAAAAGGTCGCCATTAGACCTACGTATAAAACATTGACAGAATATTAAAAATTTCAGCTTGAAATTATAAATTTAATTCCAAGTTTCCCGAAATATCATACTGACATTTTAATAAGCGATTACTGTTGTCTAAGTCTTACTTGGTAAACACCTTACGATGTGTGATTATGACCAAACTAAAATTTACCCCAAGCGCACGGCAGCCATTACGTACAGTACTGCCGAGGATCCCAAATTTCGTCATTTTCAGAGTCACAAAAAAATACGTATTCTGGATAACTTTTTCGTCAGAAATTTGGAATTTAGTTAATGACATACAAATGAGTCAGTTTATATAGGTACTTTTATAAATATTTTAAAACAAAACTTCGAGTAATTTAGGATTCTCGAAGCCGTTGCGCAATGTGTCCTGGTCGGCATTACAGTACTACGATCTAGCTATATTGTAGTCTATCTAACATGTATTTCAAATTATTTAAAGTAACATCACTTCAATGTGGACTTCACATAGCAGCCCATGGAATAAAAGTGACCAAAAAAATAAAAAATAAACTCTCTACAGCATGAAATTGAACGATTTCACCATTTTATTTTTTCGAGATATCGGCAGCCATACTGTACATGTACGTGCACGTATATGTACATATAGATCTGCATTTACGTGTAACACAGTGGCTTATACCATTCCTTAAAACAAGATAACATGGAAAATAACGAAATATATATATTTTACAAGTACTTAATGAGATATGTGTTGGTAATTACGTATTAATATATTAATTTCCCAACTATGGGCTGTGCGCCGAGGTGATCTTACCAGCGAAGCCATGCACGAGCGGCTTGTCTGGGCCAGGTAGGTTCACATTCGTTATATTTATATTAAATAGTATTGTGAACAGCTTTTTCATGTTATAACAGAAACAAAAATACATTGAAATCAGTTATCTATTCATAACTTTTTTCCCTACTTGGATTCTTACATGTGAACAAAAAACGGTACTTGTGACGGCCCGCCACCGCTTCGCAAGCGGCTCAACACTAAATCTACAGATTATATTAGCAATAAAACAATTGTAAATATAAAAATATAAATGTCTGTCAAACCTCTGAAAACAATCAAAAAACATTCTTAAATCAGAATTTGCAAGTATGAAAGTGTATACTTTGTCAACGTATCGATTGTATAGCAGGGATTGTACGTATCTGTTATTGTTTTATTAGTCGCCATACTGTGTTTGTACCTTTGAGGACCCGGGATGTAAACTTTCTGTGAACGTCATGCCATCTTTCTTGAAATCTCCTCTTAGCCGCCATGTAAGTATGTGAGCAGTAGATTTGTTTTCTCGGCGTTGATTGGCTCTCGAAAATTAATTGACCAATCAACGCCGAGAAAACAAATGTAGGCTACTACACACATATCAACATGGCGGCTAGAGACACACAGTTTTTTTCAATCGGAAATTTCAAAAGGCTGTATTGAGCAAATGGATGGTATATAGATAAAAAAAACTAACATACAGGTTAAGTTTTTTTTTACCAAACTTTAATTCCTACCGGTATGAAGCTGAAATGTTGACATGCTAAAAAAACCAAGTCAAAATCACAAAATCTACGCTTGTGGTGGTAAACAGTACCCAAACTGTTTCTTCACCACAATCTCCTTTGGAGGTGTCATGACCCGTACTTTGTAGAAACTCCATTTAAACATCGTGTAGCAACACTTACTTTAACCGTCACCACCATGTTCATTTGTTCTTCGGAACGCTTCTCGAGTTTACACATTAGCACAACATTACATAATTTTGCATAATGTAGTCACGATTCTACAAAGTACGGTCATGACACCTCCAAAGGAGATTGTGTATGGGTACTGTTTACCACCACAAGCGTAAATTTGTGTGATTTTGGCTTGGTTTTTGGAGGTGCCCATAGAGCCGAGACGACATTTAGACCGGACAGGGAAATGTCTACCTGAAATATTTTTCATAAATTTCCCGATTCATCAAGCCATAACTTCGTCAATACTTGGCCAATTTTGTTCATCAAGCCCTCAATGGAAAGATAAATTATTTCTCTCTTAAGGTAAGATATCAGCCAATGTTGTATATTACCGATTTATTAAAATAATCACGGTTTTAAAAAAATAGGTCCGTTTTCTCTACTGCCGAGTTCATACCTTGATACTTATAAATATATATATTATGTATACTGTTAGTTTAAACAAAATCGTGCCAGGTCCCTGTAAATGTGGATTTTGATAGTTAAGATTGTTACCACTATTCTGCGGAAAGTACTGAAGGAATCTTTCTCAAATTTCATTTGTAGATTCCCCTAGGAACCCTAGTTGTGCATATTGCATTTTGGGACCGTATCAGTCAACAAGATGCCGACAGCGGCCATCTTGGTTTTTGATAGTTAAAGTTTGTTACCGCTATTTCTCGGAAAGCACTGAAGAAATCTTTTCTCAAATTCCATATGTAGTTTCCCCTAGAGGTCTAGTTATGCATATTGCATTTTGGGACCAATCGGGTCAACAAGATGGCCGCTAGGCAGCCATCTTGGATTTTGATAGTTAAAGATTGTTACTGCTTTTCCGCGGATAAGTACTGAAAAAATCTTTCTCAAATTCCATATGTAGGGTTCCCCTAGAGGTCTAGTTATGCATATTGCATATTGGGACCAATCACTTAACAAGATGGCCGCTAGGCAGCCATCTTGGATTTTGATAGTTAAAGATTGTTACCGCTTTTTCCGCGGAAAGTACTGAAGAAATCTTTCTCAAATTTCATATGTAGTTCCCCTAGACCTAGTTGTGCATATATGCATTTTGGGACCGATCGGTCAACAAGATGGCGGACCGTCCGGCCATCTTGGATTTTGATAGTCAAGGTTTGTTACCGGATTTCTCAGGAATACTGAAGGATCTTTCTCAAATTTCATTATGTAAGTTCCCTCCTAGGACTATAGTTGTGCATATTGCATTTTTGCGACTGATCGGTCAACAAGATTGCCCGACCGGCGGCCATCTTGGATTTTGATAGTTAAAATTACTCCTCTAAGATGTCGAAATTTCTTGTATTAACTTTTTTCTCATATAGATTTTGGAAAGAGGAGTTCATACCCATGAAAGAAAATGAAAGAAAAAACATATGTCCGTGTGTGTTCGTTTTTGAGCTACTGTCACTCAAATATACCTAGTTGACAAAAATATTGGGATTTATTGGAATTTTGCCGTTATTGACCATATACACAAAATAAAACCATAATTTCCTAATGAGTTGTTATATGTATTAATGTTTGTAAGAATTTATTTTTCCAGTAGTTTTCTTTTAAAATATACCAGTTTTGATAAAAGACTAATATTTTTTTTCTCAGAAAATAACAAACATATGCTACCCCTACCCCTTAAGTTTGAGCTACAAAATGCACCATTTTCAGCCATTTTTTGCAAAATCTAACCCTTAATAGAAAAAGTTGCTCGGTATAAACTTTTGTTTATATTTTGGCATATCAATAGGAAAGGTTGTTTCTTTCAAAATCAGGCAGAAAAAATGGGGGGTCCATGTGCTGACTTTTTTTGCCCCACTTAAATAATTTGTTATTTTTCAGTATTTTAGAGTAAAAAATAAAAGGTGTTCAAATTACCATTAAATGTTTTATAAAGTGAAAAAAATGAATCATTTCACCTATTAAATGCGTCAATTTTTAATTATCACGAGCCCAAGTAAAGATTTACAGCAAAAAATTA
>SAYR01037301.1:6225-22590 GCA_004382745.1 Argopecten irradians irradians | reverse complement strand
TAAAACCATATGGTAATTAAATCTTTTTGCCCTTAATGGGTAAACTTACTAAAAGTAACTCTTTTGCCCCTTAGGGTCAAAAAACTGGTTTTGCGCTAAGGTCAAATTGTTTTTTCCCTTAAGGTAAATAAATCTTTTGCTTTAGGGTCAAAAAACTTTTTTTAACGCGTTAAATGTCAAAAAAACCTTTTTACCATAAGTAGTAATCAATCTTTTTGGCCCTTAGGTAAATAAACTTCCTAACGAAATCTTTTGTCCTTAAGGTTAAAAAACTTTTTTAACCTTAAGGTCAAAAAACTTTTTAATCATAGTAAAATAAATCTTTTGCCTTAAGGTAAATAATTCTTTTTTCCTTTTAAAGATGCTCCAACGCCTGACAAAATGATAATTTTTCTCTATCAAAAACAGGGACCAAGGGACGATTATAGTATTTTTTCTTCAGTTACAAAAAGTTACTTACTTTACACCGTTACCAACCATTGAAAAGTCTGAGTTTCTTATTTTACTTTCAAGATAAAGATATTAAAAATAATTAATTGCATCCGAAAAAATCGTGGCACTATAATGTCCTATTATGGAATGCAAGTACCGATTGCGCATGCACCGAAAGTAAAATCAAATATTTTATATTATTTCTTGAGTTAATTAGACATATATATACACGATTAAACACCAATTATTGTTTCAAAATGATAGGTTCCCATTTATGCTCTGTCTGCGGTGGAGCATCTTTAAGGTCCCAAAAAGCTTTTTTAACCTTAAGAAATTCAAAACAACTTTTTTAACCTAAGGTAATATAATCTCTCTTTAGATAAAGAGTAAATCAATCTTTTGCCGTTAAGTAATATAAAATCTTTTGCCGTTAAGGTAAATAAATCTTTTTGCCATTAAAGGTAAATAAATCTTTTTGCCGTTAAGGTAAATAAATCTTTTTGCCATTAAGGTAAATAAACTTTGCATTAAATAAATCTTTTTTGCCCTTAAGGTAAATAAATCTTTTTGCCTTAAGGTAAAAAACTTTTAAGCTGTTAAGGTCAAAAAACTTTTTTGCCCTAAAGGTAAAAAAACTTTCAACCATAGGTAAGTAAATTCTTTGCCTTAAAGGTAAAAAATCTTTTGCCCTTAAGGTCAAAATAAACTTTTTTGTCGTTAAGGTAAAAAAAACTTTTTTAACCTTAAGGTAACTAAATCTTTTGCCCTTAAAGTGACAATTCACTCAGGCTAATCATTTTACATAACCAAGAAGCAAAGGTATATGGCATAAATGTATTGTTCTACATTTCTTATGAAACATATGACATAAATTATTGACAAATTCCACGTCAATGTTTAGTATTTTAATTGATACCATTGTAATTACAAATCATTGATCAATACGATTAAGCAGGTACAATATGTACGCTGTGCCCATATCCGAGCCAAAGTCATGCACGTTAAACAAATGAACTACATAGCCACTGTTGAGGTGATAAAATGATCTTTTATGCAAGACAATGCATCTAATAAGGTAAACACAACTACTGTCAGAGCGATTTGAGCAGTTCTAGACAAAAGTAGCATTACTTTACGAGCAAGGGACAGGGTTCGGCATACAAGATGTTTGACCACAATTAGAATGGCGGACAGCGAGCGAGTTTAAACATTTCACACGCATTTCACCACCATGGACTTTTCTGGCATATCACAGTAAAACTGACTGATCTAATTTCCATTAGAACTGGGGGTTTTCTGATATATGTACAAATTTTAATGTTCTCTTAGACTGAATTGTCCCTTTAAGGTAAACAAACGGTTTTTGCTGTTAAGGTAAATCAATCCTTTGCCCTTAAGGTCAAAAACTTTTTTTAACCTTATGGTCAAAAACCTTTTAACTATAAGGTAAATCAATCTTTTGCCCTTAAGGTAAATAAATCCTTTGCCCTTAAGGTCAAAAAACTTTTTTAACCTTATGGTCAAAAACCTTTTAACCATAAGGTAAATCAATCTTTTGCCCTTAAGGTAAATAAATCTTTTGCCCTTAAGGTTAAAAAACTTTTTTAAACTTAAGGTCAAAAAACTTTTAATCATAAGGTAAGTAACTCTTTTGACCTTAAGGTCAAAAAATGATTTTGCCGTTAAGGTCAAAAACTTGTTTATCCTTAAGGTAAATAAATCTTTTGCCCTTAAGGTAAATAAATCTTTTTACCTTAAGGTTAAATAACAGTTTGGACTATTTTATACTTTAGACTATGATAAAAAAAAATCACCATTTCCCTTCAAAATATGAAAAATACTATAAGATTCTTGATTTTTTGAAACATTGAAACCTCATTGTCAATCGCTGCTTTTGTAAATTGAAGAAACATCTGATCTAAAAATGACTCTTCCTTCCCCTTCATGAAATTCATACTAAATCTGACCAACAAACACAAAATCTACGCTTGTGGTGGTAAACAGTACCCATAACTGTGTTCATCCAAGTATCATACTGGGTCAAGTTCTATAACTCGGCCGGTCATATAGGCCTATAACACTACCCAATTTCAGAAAAAAAAGTATGGTTATTAACCAACCGTATAGAATATTACAATAGGAATACTCTCAATCGACAGTCAGATAATTTATCTTTAATTTGGTATATGATACAATACAAATCATGCGGTATAAATGTCACTAGGTATCCAGAAACATCGGAAAACAGCCAGATTTCAACTGGTCGGACACTGATGTCCTCCGATAAAAACGCCCTAATGGGTAGCTCAAAAACCAATGCATGTCAACACTTCAACGTCATACGAATGAAAGTTTGGTAGAAAAAAAACTTACCGGTTAGTAAGTCCATGTCTAAATACCATCCATTTGCATGACGTAGCCCTTTGAAATTTCCGATTGAAAAATTTATGTCTCTAGGAGATTTCAGAAAAGATGGCGATGACGTCACACAAAGGTACATCCGGGCGCTCAAAGGTACAACTCCGTATATCTGTACACATAAACATGTGGGAACACAGCCGCTTGAGATGTTTGTTTACATTTTATTGTAATAAATAGTACGGCAATCCGAGAACTATTGCGTTATTTTAATTTTTAAAAGTGTAAATAATAATATTTAACAATATTATATAAATATAAACATCTGGCATTCATATATTTTACTCTGTTTATACTCCATTTTCGACCGCCACGAGAAAAAAACAAGGTCGCCATTAGACCTACGTATAAACATTGACAGAATATTAAAAATTTCAGCTTGAAATTATAAATTTAATTCCAAGTTTCCCGAAATATCATACTGACATTTTAATAAGCGATTACTGTTGTCTAAGTCTTACTTGGTAAACACCTTACGATGTGTGATTATGACCAAACTAAAATTTACCCCAAGCGCACGGCAGCCATTACGTACAGTACTGCCGAGATCCCGAATTTCGTCATTTTCAGAGTCACAAAATTACGTATTCTGGATAACTTTTTCGTCAGAAATTTTGGAATTTAGTTAATGACATACAAATGAGTCAGTTTATAGTTACTTTTTATAATATTTTAAAACAAAACTTCGAGTAATTTAGGATTCTCGAAGCCGTGCGCAATGTGTCCTGGTCGGCATTTACAGTACTACGATCTAGCTATATTGTAGTCTATCTAACATGTATTCAAATTATTTAAAAGTAACATCACTTCAATGTGGGACTTCACATAGCAGCCCATGGAATAAAAGTGACCAAAAAATAAAAAATAAACTCTCTACAGCATGAAATTGAACGATTTCACCATTTTATTTTTTCGAGATATCGGCAGCCATACTGTACATGTACGTGCACGTATATGTACATATAGATCTGCATTTACGTGTAACACAGTGGCTTATACCATTCCTTTAAAACAAGATATACATGGAAAATAACGAAATATATATATTTTACAAGTACTTAATGAGATATGTGTTGGTAATTACGTATTAATATTATTAATTTCCCAACTATGGGCTGTGGCCCGAGGTGATCTACCAGCGAAGCCATGCACGAGCGGCCGTGGTCTGGCCAGGTGGTTCACATTCGTTATATTTATATTAAATAGTATTGTGAACAGCTTTTTCATGTATAACAGAAACAAAATACATTGAAATCAGTTATCTATTCATAACTTTTTTCCCTACTTGGATTTCTACATGTGAACAAAAAACGGGTACTTGTGACGGCCCGGCACCGCTTCGCAAGCTGGCCTCAACACTAAATCTACAGATATATTTAGCAATAAACAATTGTAAATATAAAAATATAAATGTCTGTCAACCTCTGAAACAATCAAAAAACATTCTTAAATCAGAATTTGCAAGTATGAAAGTGTATACTTTTGTCAACGTATCGATTGTATAGCAGGGATGTACGTATCTGTTATTGTTTTTATTAGTCGCCATACTGTGTTTGTACCTTTGAGGACCCGGATGTAAACTTTCTGTGACGTCATGCCATCTTTTCTGAAATCTCCTCTAGCCGCCATGTAAGTATGTGAGCAGTAGATTTGTTTTCTCGGCGTTGATTGGCTCTCGAAAATTAATTGACCAATCAACGCCGAGAAAACAAATGTAGGCTACTACACACATATCAACATGGCGGCTAGAGACACACAGTTTTTTCAATCGGAAATTTCAAAAGGCTGTATTGAGCAAATGGATGGTATATAGATAAAAAAAACTAACATACAGGTTAGTTTTTTTTACCAAACTTTAATTCCTACCGGTATGAAGCTGAAATGTTGACATGCTAAAAAACCAAGTCAAAATCACAAAATCTACGCTTGTGGTGGTAAACAGTACCCATAACTGTGTTCATCCACAATCTCCTTTGGAGGTGTCATGACCCGTACTTTGTAGAAACTCCATTTAAACATCGTGTAGCACACTTACTTTAACCGTCACCACCATGTTCATTTGTTCTTCGGAACGCTTCTCGAGTTTACACATTAGCACAACATTACATAATTTTGCATAATGTAGTCACGATTTCTACAAAGTACGGGTCATGACACCTCCAAAGGAGATTGTGTATGGGTACTGTTTACCACCACAAGCGTAAATTTTGTGATTTTGGCTTGGTTTTTGAGGTGCCCATAGAGCCGAGACGACATTTAGACCGGACAGGGAAATGTCTACCTGGAATATTTTTCATAAATTTCCCGATTCATCAAGCCATAACTTCGTCAATACTTGGCCAATTTTGTTCATCAAGCCCTCAATGGAAAGATAAATTATTTCTCTTTAAGGTAAGATATCAGTCAATGTTGTATATTACCGATTTATTAAAATAATCACGGTTTTAAAAAAATAGGTCCGTTTTTCTCTACTGCCGAGTTCATACCCTTGATACTATAATATATATATATATGTATACTGTTAGTTTAAACAAATCGTGCCAGGTCCCTGTGAATGTGGATTTTGATAGTTAAAGATTGTTACCACTATTCTGCGGAAAGTACTGAAGGAATCTTTCTCAAATTTCATTTGTAGATTCCCCTAGAACCCTAGTTGTGCATATTGCATTTTGGGACCGATCAGTCAACAAGATGGCCGACAGGCGGCCATCTTGGATTTTGATAGTTAAAGTTTGTTACCGCTATTTCTCGGAAAGCACTGAAGAAATCTTTCTCAAATTCCATATGTAGGTTCCCCTAGAGGTCTAGTTATGCATATTGCATTTTGGGACCAATCGGTCAACAAGATGGCCGCTAGGCAGCCATCTTGGATTTTGATAGTTAAAGATTGTTACTGCTTTTCCGCGGAAAGTACTGAAGAAATCTTTCTCAAATTCCATATGTAGGTTCCCCTAGAGGTCTAGTTATGCATATTGCATATTGGGACCAATCACTTAACAAGATGGCCGCTAGGCAGCCATCTTGGATTTTGATAGTTAAAGATTGTTACCGCTTTTCCGCGGAAAGTACTGAAGAAATCTTTCTCAAATTTCATATGTAGGTTCCCCTAGGACCCTAGTTGTGCATATTGCATTTTGGGACCGATCGGTCAACAAGATGGCCGACCGTCGGCCATCTTGGATTTTGATAGTCAAGGTTTGTTACCGTGATTTCTCAGGAAGTACTGAAGGAATCTTTCTCAAATTTCATATGTAAGTTCCCCTAGGACTATAGTTGTGCATATTGCATTTTGCGACTGATCGGTCAACAAGATTGCCGACCGGCGGCCATCTTGGATTTTGATAGTTAAAAATGTACTCCTCTAAGATGTCGAAATTTTCTTGTATTAAACTTTTTTTTCTCATATAGATTTTTGGAAAGAGGAGTTCATACCATGAAAGAAAATGAAAGAAAAAACATATGTCCGTGTGTTCGTTTTTGAGCTACTGTCACTCAAATATACCTAGTTGACAAAATATTGGATTTTATGGGAATTTTGCCGTTTTGACCATATACACAAGAGATTAAAACCATAATTTCCTAATGAGGTGTTTCATATGTATTAATGTTTGTAGAATTTATTTTCCAGTAGTCTTCTTTTAAAATATACCAGTTTTGATTAATAAGACTAATATTTTTTCTCAGAATAACAACATATGCTACCCCTACCCCTTAATTTTGAGCTACAAAATGCACCATTTTCAGCCATTTTTGCAAAATCTAACCCTTAATAGAAAAAGTTCTGGTATTAAACTTTTGTTTATATTTTGCATATCAATAGGGAAAGGGTTGTTCTTTCAAAATCAGGCAGAAAAATGGGGGGTCCATGTGCTGACTTTTTTGCCCCACTTAAATATTTGTTATTTTTCAGTATTTTAGAGTAAAAAATAAAGGTGTTCAAATTACCATTAAATGTTTTATAAAGTGAAAAAAGTGAATCATTTCACACATTTAATAGTGGCTCTCTGCGAGGGACAGGAGGATGACTCGTATGTAGGAAGGTTCGGTAAGGGACGCGACGGTATGTTACAGAGATAATAAGCGTCATTAAGTGGGTGAAGGTGGGTGGTGCGCAGAGGCAGAGTACTGGGCCCCCTTTCTATTAGTGAGTGACTCCTTCTGTGGTTCTCTTATAGATATGCTAGTCTCATAAGAATGCAATATCACATGTCATTAGTGGGCAGGTAGCTGTTGGGTATGCCCCCCCGGGCTTCCGGCCCCCGCGAAAAAAAAAAAC
Source organism: Argopecten irradians irradians (assembly GCA_004382745.1). Lineage (NCBI taxonomy): Eukaryota > Metazoa > Mollusca > Bivalvia > Pectinida > Pectinidae > Argopecten > Argopecten irradians. Next base: position 15,464 of record SAYR01037301.1, on the reverse strand, counting down.
TTAGGGTGTATTAATTGTATTTTATTTTGTGTTTGGGGTGTTAGACACGTTAATTTTGTTTCGGTGAGGGAGCTAAGTTCGTGGTTTTTTTTTATTCTTGTGGGTTTTAAAAAACACTGGGGGTGGCTGGTGGTGGCGTAGGTGTTTGTTTGGTCGCGATTTTTAGATGTTGTGAAAAAAAAATGATTACGTGGGAAGGGGTGGGGGGCCCCGCATAAAGAATAAAGAAAAATAAAGGTGTTCAAATTACCGTTTGGAAAAAAGGGGAATCATTTCACACATTAAGCTCAAATAAGTAAAGATTTACAGCAAAAATTAGCTCGATACAGCTAAAAATGCTGGTGCAGTGATGATTTAAGTAAAAACAATTTCAGTAAAAAATGGTAAAACTTTGGCTTTACTCAAAGCGAAAAAAGACACAAATTTCAAAATGGCCGCCAAATGGGCCATTTCTTAAATCCCCGAATAAAAAAATCTGCTAAAGTTAGAACTGAATTTTTTTACAAAATTTGCACCTGGCAACTGGCTACAGATATTGATTAATTGTTATTTGAGAAATCTCATAACTTCTTTGATCTTTGTTGAAACGAGACTTCAACAGGACTGAAACCTCAGAAGAAATCATCCTTAAAGTTTGTTACCGCTATATTCTCAGGAGAGTACCTTGCCCGATACCAAACAGAGTCGGCTTATTCCAGGTTTTCGAGTACTACTGCGCTCTGGCCCTAAACCAGACGTCTATCTGTCATAATGTCTAAGTCTGGTGTCAGGGCCAGAGTATCTCGGGCTAATATAGCCCATACAATATAGTCTCTAACACTCAATCCACAGTTAACGAGAAAACAGATTCTATAGAACATACCGAAAAATGACATGAGATATTGCAACAGAGTAATAATATCAAAATTTAGGAAAAGAAAAATCGGATGGAAATTCAGTAATGATTCTTACATGTAATATATTTCATGTGATATTCATATGTATCATACGCATGTTTTTCACATGTAAATATAAATCATGCGATTCTCATGTGTGAAATAAATGACATGTAAATCGCATGACAATCATATGAGAATGACATGAAATTTTCATGCGAAAATCATGCGTGTCAAAAAGTCATATGATTTACGCATGAGATTCATGTGAAAATCACATGAAAATTGCCACGCATGATTTACATGCGTGGCACTTTTGCCTGTGTATAATGACTATAAATTAACCACCATATTTGATCATTTTCTTTCACTTTGATATGTTTATACAGGTGTATTGCATACTCCCAGCCAAGTGTAAATAATTAGACAGTGTTTTGGTGTATCCTCTGTCTCATGTGTATCCTACTGTTGGGCCTTGACAACCAGTTCATTTCCCCAGAACTCTACCCCCCTCATCTGTCAGGTCAGAGATATTCAGCACTAACTTACTAAAACTACCCATTAGTAGACTTGTACATCTTATGATTGTGAGAGTCAAGTGCTGTTGAGAAAAGTACTAACCTTTTTTTCCAACAGCAGAGGGTCATAGAAGTTCATAGGTTGTAAACACTAGCATACAGAATAATTAGATCAAGGATATGCATCGGTAGGGTTCTTTAAAATTTGATAAGCAAAGAGATCATTTTCCATTATTTTGGTTGACATCTATTGAAGATTGTATTCTTTAGATTACAGAAGAGCAGGCAAACGCAACAAGTTAATGAAATTGCATTTAATTAAATGCAAGAAAATGTAAAATGCATGAATATCATAAACAACAATTTATTGTAACCTTACCATATATTTAGAACTTTACACTAACGTTTGATTTCTTTTGACAGTTGAGAGCATGGATGCTGTCTTTTGGATTTACATTTGCATACGGAGGCATGTTTTCCAAGATTTGGACGATTCACAGACTCCCACAGCCAACAAAAAAGACAGAAAGGTAACTAAGGGGTAACCATGGAGTTAAAGCAAGAGATGGGCTAATTAAAATGTGTGTTATCTTACGTAAACACTTAAAATAATGACCATTTTATTAAGGGGAAAGGAACTGATGAAAATTCAATCTGAGAAGTGCTCATTGGTGTATCCATACACTTTTCCTTAAAATCAAAATCATAAACTGTCCAGTTTAATGAGGGATATGAGCAATTGGAATGTTTGGGATTGATGCATAAAACTAGTTTCAAAGGTCACTTGGAATCATTGTGTGGAGATGCCAGTCCAATTTGTAATCACCAAATTGGTATGATGGTATTTACTGTTTCAAGACTATTTAAATTATTAACCAGTTATTTAGAAAAAAAGAGGTATTCATCATATTACATTCATCCACTTCTGAGTTGCTTTAGTAGCATGCAGGTCTACTGGCCCTTTATGCCTCTTTGTCTCTGTTAACAGGTGGTGAGGCGGTGTGAATTGTTTACTGTCCTCGTGTTATATTACCATAGATGTAGCTGTATTACAGGCCCTTTATGCCTCTTGTCTCTGTTTAACAGGTGGTGAGGCGGTGTGAACTGTTTTACTGTCCTCAGTGTTATACTGACCATAGATATATAGCTGTATTCAGGCCCTTTGTGCCTCCTTGTCTCTGTTAACAGGTGGTGAGGCGGTGTGAACTGTTTTACTGTCCTCAGTGTTATTACTGACCATAGATGTGCTGTGATTAAAGGCCCTTTATGCCTCTTGTCTCTGTTAACAGGTGGTGAGGCGATGTGAACTGTTTACTGTTCTCAGTGTTATACTGACCATATATATAGCTGTATTACTGGCCCTTTGTGCCTCTCGTCTCTGTTAACAGGTGGTGAGGCGGTGTGAACTGTTTACTGTCCTCAGTGTTATACTGACCATAGATATAGCTGTATTACTGGCCCTTTGTCCTCTTTGTCTCTATTAACAGGGTGGTGAGGCGGGTGTGAACTGTTTACTGTCCTCAGTGTTATACTGACCATAGATATATAGCTGTATTACAGGCCCTTTATGCCTCTTGTCTCTGTTAACAGGTGGTGAGGTGGTGTGAACTGTTTACTGTCCTCAGTGTTATACTGACCATAGATGTAGCTGTATTACAGGCCCTTTATGCCTCTTGTCTCTGTTAACAGGTGGTGAGGTGGTGTGAACTGTTTACTGTCCTCAGTGTTATAACTGACCATAGATGTAGCTGTATTACTTGGCTACCCTTTGTTGCCTCTTGTCTCTGTTAACAAGTGGTGAGGCGGTGTGAACTGTTTACTGTCCTCAGTGTTATACTGACCATATATATAAGCTGTATTACTGGGCCCTTTGTTGCCTCTTGTCTCTGTTAACAGGTGGTGAGGCGGTGTGAACTGTTTACTGGTCCTCAGTGTTATCCTGACCATAAGATATAGCTGTATTACAGGCCCTTTTATGCCTCTTGTCTCTGTTAAAGGTGGTGAGGTGGTGTGAACTGTTTACTGTCCTCAGTGTTATACTGACCATAGATGTAGCTGTATTAAAGGCCCTTTATGCCTTTGGTCTCTGTTACAGGTGGTGAGGTGGTGTGAACTGTTTACTGTTCCTCAGTGTTATCTGACCATAGATGTAGCTGTATTACTGGCCCTTTGTGCCTCTGTCTCTGTTAAAGGTGGTGAGGCGTGTGAACTGTTTACTATCCTCAGTGTATACTGACCATATGATTATTAGCTGTATATACAGGCCCTTTGTGCCTCTTGTCTCTGTTAACAGGTGGTGAGGCGATGTGAATTGTTTACTGTCCGTCAGTGTTAGATGACCATATATATAGCTGTATTAGGCCTTTGTGCCTCTTGTCTCTGTTAACAGAAGCTGAGTAGGTGTGAACTGTTTTCCTGTCATAGTGTTATACTGACCATAGATGTAAGCTGTATTACAGCCCTTTGTGCCTCTCTGTTAACAGGTGGCGAGGTGGTGTGAACTGTTTACTGTCCTCAGTGTTATACTTACTGCATAGATGTAGCTGTATTACAGGCCCTTTATGGCCTCTTGTCTCTGTTAACAGAGGTGGTGCGGTGGGTGTGAACTGTTTTCTTGTCCTCAGTGTTATAGCTGACCATAGAGGTAACTGTGATTCACAGGCCCTTTGTGCCTCTTGTCCTCTGTTAACAGGTGGTTGAGGTGGTGTGAACTGTTACTGTCTCAGTGTTATACTGACCGTAGAGGTAACTTAATCAAGCCCTTTGTGCCTCTTGTATCTGTTAACAGGTGGTGAGTGATGGTGTGAACTGTTTACTGTCCTCAGTTGTTATACTGACCATAGATGTAGCTGTATTAAAGGCCCTTTATGCCTCTTGTCTCTGTTAACAGGTGGTGAGGGTGGTGTGAACTGTTTACTGTCCTCAGTGTTATACTGACCATAGATGTAGCTGTTTTACGGCCTTTTGTGCCTCTGTCTCTGTTAACAGGTGGTGAGGCGGTGTGAACTGTTTACTGTCCTCAGTGTTATACTAACCATAGATGTAGCTGTATTACAGGCCTTGTACCTCTGTCTCTGTTAACAGGTGTGAGGTGGTGTGAACTGTTTACTGTCCTCAGTGTTATACTGACCATATATATAGCTGTATTACAGGCCCTTTGTGCCTCTTGTCTCTGTTAACAGGTGTGAGGTGGTGTGAACTGTTTTACTGTCCTCAGTGTTATAACTGACCAGTATATGTAGCTGTTTTACAGGCCCTTTATGCCTCTTGTCTCTGTTAACAGGGGTGAGGTGGATGTGAAACTGTTTTACTGTCCTCAGTGTTATATTGACCATAATGTAACTGTATTACAGGCCCTTTATGCCTCTTGTCTCGTGTTAACAGGTGGTGAGGCGGTGTGAACTGTTTACTGTCCTCAGTGTTATACTTACCATAGATGGTAGCTGTATTACAGGCCCTTTATGCCTCTTCGTCTCTGTTAACAGTGGTGAGGCGATGTGAAACTGTTTTATTGTCCCTTAGTTGTTATAACTGACCGTAGATAATAGCGGATATTGACCACATGCAGTGTGCTGGGAACCCACCTGTACAGCAGAGAAGTTGAAATATTTGAAGTAAAAAAAAAACTTGATGAAGACATCAAACTACAATCAGAGTTTAGAACACTGTACCTTCAAAAAATATTCTCAATCTGGCTAGGTAGGTACGACATTCCACTCTACTTAGTCCTGTTCAATTTCTTGAACTTTCAATGTCTGTGTACAAAAACAATCTCATTGGGCTAAAGGGGAGACCATATCCATTGGCTAAGGGAGACATATCCATTGGGCTATGGGTAGATCTAATATCCATTGGGCTAAGGGGAGACAATATCCCATTGGGCTAAGGGGAGACAATATCCCATTGGGCTAAGGGGAGACAATATCTCATTGGGCTAAGGGGAGACAATATCTCATTGGGCTAAGGGGAGACAATATCCCATTGGGCTTAGAGGAGACAATATCCCATTGGGCTTAGAGGAGACAATATCTCATTGGGCTAAGATATTTATATCCTTATAGAGTGGGGATTCAAAATTGTAAAAATGATGTGGCTGACTCTCCGGACTCTAAGGGGTGGGGTCAAAAGGGATTAATTTGGCTATTTCCATATAAACAACTTCTTCTCTGAAACTAAGCATGGGATAGCACTCATAATGCAATAGTAGCTAGCACTCATGATGCATTGGTAGCTTCCTTATAGAGTGGGGATTCAAAATTGTACAAATGATGGGGCTGACCCTCCGGGGGCCTGAGGGGTGGGGTGAAAAGGGGTCAATTTTGCTATTTCAATATAAACGACTTCTTGTTTGCAACTAAACATGGGATTACGCTCATATTGCAATGGTAGCATCCTTATAGGGTGGGGATTCAAAATTGTGCAAATGATGGGACAGACCCATCAGGGGCTGTGGGGGCGGGGTCAAAGGGGTAAATTTATTTCCCTTTTTCCATAGAAACGACTTATCTAAGCATGGGAGAGCACTCATAATGCAATGGTAGCATCCTTATGTACAAATTATGGAACTAACCCCCCCCCCTCACAAGTCCAAGCCCTTCTTCAATTAATGTTCTAATATCAACAAAAGTCAACTAGGCTGTTCCCCGATAGCTGTGGTGTTCCAGCAGAGTTAATGCAAATGTTCCATTAATACACTGGACATCATTGTAGATATTGTATAATGTTGTGACATGAGAATTGATACCTGTACATGTGTTTTTTAACAGGTGTGATATATGGCTACAAAGGAATTCTGCTACTGTTTGGTATATTCCTGGCCAATGAGACGAGGAGCGTCAAGCTGAAACAAGTGAATGACTCTAGATTTGTAGGAATGAGTATTTATAATGTGGTGGTAAGTTCTTCTATCATATGTAATTACATTGTGGTTGATCTTTTCTGACTATAAATACATTGATTGTAATGAGGTGGTAAGTTCTCCTATCATATGTAATTACATTGTGGTTGATCTTTTCTGACTAAATATATTGATTATAATGTGGTGGTAAGTTCTATCACATGTAATTACATTGTGGTTGAAAGATCTTCTCTGACTAAATACATTGATTATGATGTGGTGGTAATTAAGTTCTATCATATGTAATTACATTGTGGTTGATCTTGTCTGACTAAATACATTGATTATAATGTGGTGGTAACTGACTAAATACATTGATTATGATGTGGTGGTAATTAAGTTCTATCATATGTAATTACATTGTGGTTGATCTTCTCTAACTAAATACATTGATTATAATGTGGTGGTAAGTTCTATCATATGTATTTACTTTGTTGTTGAAAGATCTTCTCTAACTAAATACATTGATTATAATGTGGTAGTAAGTTCTCCTATCATATGTAATTACATTGTTGTTGAAAGATCTTCTCTAACTAAATACATTGATTATAATGTGGTGGTAAGTTCTATCATATGTATTTACTTTGTTGTTGAAAGATCTTCTCTAACTAAATACATTGATTATAATGTGGTAGTAAGTTCTCCTATCATATGTAATTACATTGTTGTTGAAAGATCTTCTCTGACTAAATACATTGATTATAATGTGGTGGTAAGTTCTAACATATGTTATTATCCCCCGCCCAACGAAGTTGGCGGGTTCGTTGGGCGGGGGATATACAAATGGGTTCCGTCCGTCCAGCCGTCCGTCCGTCTGTCCGTCTGTACAAATGGTTTCCGGAGCACAACTCTAAAACCAGTAGAGAAATTTCCACGAAACTTCATACACACATTGGTCTTATGGTCTAGTAGTGCCTTTTGCTATTTTAAGGTTTTCACTTTTTGTACTTTTTTCTGTAACCATGGAAAAACATTGCTGAAAATGGCAGATTTTTGTGTAAGAATCGTTTCCGGAGCACAACTCTAAAACCAGCAGAGATATTTCCATGAAACTTTATAGACACATTGTTCTTATGGTCTAGTAGTGCCTTTTGCTATTTTCAGGTTTTCATTTTTTGCACTTTTTCCATAACCATGGAAACATTGCTGAAAATATCATATTTTTGTACCAGGTTCGTTTCCGCAGCATAACTGGAAAACCAGCAGAGATATTTCCACGAAATTTCATAGACACATTCTTTTTATGGTCTAGTAGTTCCTTTTGCTATTTTTAGGTTTTCATTTTTTGCATTTTTTCCGATACCATGGAAACATTTCTGAAAATATCATGGTAAATGGTAAATGTTACTTTGCAAAACTCCACCCATCTTTGTGTATATAGTCGAATATAAATGTCAAGGCTGTATACCTGATTCAACAATTGCGGCCCCGCTCTACTTGAATTATACTCCATATTTCTTTAGCTCAACTTCCTTTTTCCTGTTTTTTTTCATACACATAAGTCTCCACAATCAAACTTACTGCAGCTTTGATATCTCCATTGGCGGGGGATCTGAATGACTATGTCCTTGTTACATTGTGGTTGATCTTCTCTAACTAAATACATTGATTATGATGCCATTTGTGTTTTTGAGGAGTTAAAAATTTAAAAAATGACAATTTTACTGGTCAAGGGCAGATAACTCTGTTATATGCAAAGTTGACAAAAAGACTGAATTGAAGATCAACTTCACTTATATATATGGATTATTATTAAAGCTTTGGGCAATATAATTGATTTTGTAGTGCTTCAAAAATCATAGTACTAACTCACCTGATTTGTACATGTAATCATTATAGATCTGACTATTCACTGTTACAGGTGTTGTGTGTGATAACAGCTCCCATCACTCTTATCATCAGTAACCAACAAGATGCCAGCTTTGCCTTCGTAGCCCTCGCCATTCTTTTATGCAGTTTTCTGTCTAGGGGCCTCATATTTGTACCTAAGGTATATTCATCTATTTATGTTAGCTCTTCTTATTCATATTATTTGACAAGAAAATAACCAGTTATAGGGTTCTGTTTATGTCAGATAAAGCTATTTCTACATACATGTCCTGTCTGAATATCGTATCTTTTCCTTCATTCTGTTTATCTTTTATCCATTTTTGGGTTTTTTTTTTAAATTGACTAATCTTCCATTGAATTCTGTGATAGATTGTTGAAATAAGTCGCAATCCAAAGAAAAATCATCTGGAAGTGCGGGCCATGTCTGAATCTGTGGCCAGTAAGGAGGAAGAAGAAAGACATCAGAGGCTGCTTATAGAAAATGATTAAGGCCTCAAAAAACAGATTTCAGAGGTAATTAACTTACCGGTACAGTCTTGAAAAGGAAGTCTTGCTATTAAAAAATATTTGTTCTTATCGTATGATAAAATGTTTCATCATCTCAAACTAAAAGAAAGAAAAATAAAACTAAACTAAAGAAAGAAAGATAAAACAAAAATTATGTGGACGTGTTGAGTTCCAATACAATAGAGGCTTAGAAAATATTCTGGTGACGGAGAAGGAATTGATTAAGCCTACAAAGATATTAGATCAGTACAATTTAAAACTACTTTGCAGGAAAAACAATTTATATCTTATGCCAAAACCTGAAAATTTGAAGTGTTATAAGACTTTTGCTGACCAAAACCAAAAAAGGACAGTATTGTTTACATAACCTGTTTTCCTGTTACAGATGGAAGATAGAGTAAAGGAACTAAAGGAGAAATTAGAACGTAAAACACAACAAAGACTTTTAATTAATGGAGACGGTCCAGAGAGGAACAAAGTTACACCAACAAATAAAACTGACCAATCGCAGCTGGACAGTGACGTAGACAAGTCACCTGACTTACACGATACCATGGACCATAAAAACATCTTCAGTGATATTAATACGTCTGTACCATTTCAACCTAATTC
>SAYR01037205.1:214368-227572 GCA_004382745.1 Argopecten irradians irradians | reverse complement strand
ACCGACAACTGGAGGTATTGTCGGAGGAGGTTACTATAAACAACCGACAACTGGAGATATTGTCGAAGGAGGTCACTGTTAACAACCGACAACTGGAGATATTGTCGGAGGAGGTTATTCTAAACAACCGACAACTGGAGATATTGTCGGAGGAGATTACTATTAACAATCGACAACTGGAGATATTGTCGGAGGAGGTCACTGCTAACAACCGACAACTGGAGATATTGTCGTCGGAGTTTACTGTTAACAACCGACAACTGGAGATATTGTCGGAGGAGTTTACGGTTAACAATCGACAAATGGAGATATTTTCGGAGGAGGTTATTCTAAACAACCGACAACTGGAGATATTGTCGGAGGAATTTACTGTTAACAATCGACGACTGGAGATATTGTCGGAGGAGGTTATTCTAAACAACCGACAACTGGAGGTATTGTTGGGGGTGTTTACTGTAAACAACCGACAACTGGAGATATTGTCGGAGGAGTTTATTGTAAACAACCGACAACTGGAGGTGTTGTTTGGGGTGTTTACTGTAAACAACCGACAACTGGAGATATTGTCGGAGGAGTTTACTGTTAACAACCAACAACTGGGGATATTGTCGGAGGGGTTTACTGTTAACAACCGACAACTGGAGATATTGTCGGAGGAGGTTACTATTAACAATCGACAACTGGAGATATTGTCGGAGGAGGTTAATGTTAACGACCGACAACTGGAGATATTGTCGGAGGAATTTACTGTTAACAACCGACAACTAGAGATATTGTCGGAGGAGGTTACTGTAACCAACCGACAACTGGAGATATTGTCGGAGGAGGTTACTGTAAACAACCGACAACTGGAGATATTGTCGGAGGAGTTTACTGTTAACAATCGACAAATGGAGATATTGTCGGAGGAGGTTATTCTAAACAACCGACAACTGGAGATATTGTCGGAGGAGTTTACTGTTAAAATCGACAACTGGAGATATTGTCGGAGGAGGTCACTGTTAACAACCGACAACTTGATATATTGTCGGAGGAGTTTACTGTTTACAAAGAAACAAATTGAAGATAAAATGAACAAAGCTGTCCACAGCCTTCAGATTGATGATTTCGTAATTTCTAGAAGGATCGACTGTATTACCAGACCAAACACCAACCGATAAACATTGATCACAATAAGGAAGCTATCTTAGGTCAAACTAACCATGATATTTTGACTTTAAGCGTCTGATTCTCCTCGAATAAAATCAACAATTTAAAAAAATATTGGAATGTTCTTTTGAAATGTTACGAGGACGACAACGTTAACACTAGTGTAACCAGCTAAAATTCAGCAAGAAAATGCAGGGAAAAAAATCTCAATTCTACATAATTTTACACATAATTCCATTCCAGAATAAAAGGAAAAATAATTCAATCGACATGTTAAAGCCTAGGATTGTGTGGGCTATCTTTACTTCATTCTACCACAGAGAAACACTCCTCCTCTGTCTTCATTTGCTCTAATTAGATCACGTGATAAATGAAGTGTATTATTAGATTTAGTCCTCGATTCCTATTCGAATGTTTTGTGAGAAGGATTGGGAAAGCTTACTGTCGCTTGATCGATGATACAGCCGATTCAGCCTCGCGGAAAGACATACTACGCGATACTCTCGCGAGATCTAAGATGGCCGAGACGAGTCTTCCAAAAACATTTATGTCATCTAAGGGGACAAGATGGGATAGTCTTATATCTTGCTGAAGGCAGAAACATATAAATTTCTGCTGAAGGGAATTGTTAAGTCTGAAAAAGTGGAAGTGGGATGTTGGTACATTTTTTATGTATCATTGCCAATATCCTCGGAAACTTCTATTGATACTGGTATAATTATGGAATCAGGGTTTTCTATTATTTCTAAGAAACTTTCCTGCTTTTGTGAATGTAGCAAAATATATGCATCATTGTCATAATTAAATAATGGAATAATTAATTACATACTTAAATCTTACAATCAGATATTTAAACTAGTGATTGTAGTATGCACTTCTCCTTAGATGTATTTGAACATAACTTAATTGATAAAAAGTGTATATACTCCCGTTCTAACCTTGTACATCACTGATGACTTGTAGATTGTTGTGTTGTTTGTAGAATTTGGCAAAATGTGTCAAAAACTGTTCATTTTTACCGGATTGGACTTTACAAAGGCATAAACAGCGAGTCTTTTTTACCTTCTGAGGAAAAAATGGCGGCTAAGATACATAGAATAGAGCCCGTTAATCCAGGTAGAAGATATATTTAATGGCGCCCGTTAATCGAGGTGGAAGATAAAAAGAATGACACCTGGTCATCATGTTGGAAGATAAATAGAATGGCGCCCCTTAATCCAGACGGAAGATCAATAGAATGGCGATCGTTAATCCAGATGGAAGATCAATAGAATGGCGCCCCTTAATCCAGATGGAAGATAAATAGAATGGCGCCCTTTAATCCAGATGAAAGATCAATAGAATGGAGCCCGTTAATCCAGGTAGAAGATAAATATAATGGCGCCGGTTAATCGAGGTGGAAGATAAAAAAGAATGACACCTGGTGATCCAGGTGGAAGATAAATAGAATGGCACACGTTAATCCAAGTGGAAGACACATAGAAAGGCGTCCGTTAATCCAGGTGGAAGATAAATAGAATGGCGTCCGTTAATCCAGATGGAACATAAATAAAATAGCGCCCGTTAATCTAGATGGAAGATAATTAGAATGGCGCCGGTAAATCCAGGTGAAAGATTAATAGAATGGCGCCCGTTAATCCAGGTGAAAGATTAATAGAATGGCGCCCGTTAATCCAGATGGAAGATAATTAGAATGACACCCGTTTATCCAGATAATGATAATTATAATTACACCCGTAAATCCAGATGGAAGACACATAGGAAGGCGCCCGTTAGTCCAGATGAAAGATGCATAGAATAGCACATGTTAATTCAGATGGAAGATAATTATAATCGTACCCGTTAATCTAAGTGAAATACACATAGAAAGGCGTCCGTTAATCCAGATGGAAAATAAGTAGAATGGCGCCTAACTGTTAATCAAGGTGGAAGGTCAATAGAATGGTACCCATTAATCCATGTAAAAGATCAATAGAATGGCACCAGTTAACCCAAATGGAAGATAAATATAATGACGCCCGTTAAACCAGATGGAAGATAAATAGAATGGCACCCGTTAACCCAAATGGAAGATAAATAGAATGACGCCCGTTAAACCAGATGGAAGATAAATAGAATGACACCCGTTAATCCAGATGGAAGATAAATAGAATGGCATCCGTTAATCCAGGTGGAAGTTAAATAGAATAGCATCCGTTAATCCAGGTGGAAGTTAAATAGAATAGCAACCGTTAATCCAGATGGAAGATAAATAGAATGACGCCCGTTAATCCAAATGGAAGATAAATAGAATGACGCCCGTTAAATCAGATGGAAGATAAATAGAATGACACCCGTTAATCCAGATGGAAGATAAATAGAATGGCATCCGTTAATCCAGGTGGAAGTTAAATAGAATAGCAACCGTTAATCCAGATGGAAATTAAATAGAATGGCACCCGTTAAACCAGATGGAAGATAAATAGAATGACGCCCGTTAAACCAGATGGACGATAAATAGAATGGCACCCGTTAATCCAGATGGAAGATAATTAGAATAGCAACCGTTAATCCAGATGGAAAACACATAGAAAGGCACCCGTTAATCCAGATGCAAGATCATTAGAAAGGCGCCCGTTAATCCAGATGCAAGATCATTAGAATGGCGCCCGTTAATCCAGATGCAAGATCATTAGAATGGCACCCGTTAATCCAGATGCAAGATCAATAGAATGGCATCCGTTAATCCAGATGGAAGATAATTAGAATAGCAACCGTTAATCCAGATGGAAAACATATAGAAAGGCGCCCGTTAATCCAGATGCAAGATCATTAGAAAGGCGCCCCTTAATCCAGATTAATAGAAAGGCGCCCGTTAATCCAGATGCAAGATCATTAGAAAGGCGCCCGTTAATCCAGATTAATAGAATGGCACCCGTTAATCCAGATGGAATAATGGAATAATGTTAATCCGGATGAGAGATAAATAGTTTGTCGCTCGTTAAGGCGCCATGGTAGGTTTCGACTGCATATAAATATGGCAACAGCTTATTACCTTTATTTCTATTCAGGACATTTAGAATGAAATCACATTTGAAAAAAACCACGTCTACAAAGCCATAAATTCAAATATTAGATTACTACTTATATCCGGGCCATCGAGAGTGATTTAAATACATTGTATAGCTTGTTTCTCAATCGATGTAAAAATCAATAAAGTTTATAGGAAGTTTAAGGTCAGAAGTAGAAGTAACTGCGGACATTGGACGACCAGTCCACAGATCAGACGTAGAAGTAACTGCGGACATTGGACGACAAGTCCACAGATCAGACGTAAAAGTAACCTCGGACAATGGACGACTAGTCCATAGATCAGACGTAAAAGTAATCGAGGACATTGGACGACTAGTCCACAGATCAGACGTAAAAGTAACTGTGGACATTGGACGACCAGTCCACATATCAGAAGTAGAAGTAACTGAGGACATTGGACGGCCTTTCGACAGATTGGACGACCAGTCCACATATCAGAAGTAGAAGTAATTGAGGACATTGGACGGCCTTTCGACAGATCAGACGTAAAAGTAATCGACGACATTGGACGACCAGTCCACAGATCAGACGTAAAAGTAACTGTGGACATTGGACGACCAGTCCACATATCAGAAGTAGAAGTAACTGAGGACATTGGACGGCCTTTCGACAGATCAGAAATATAAGTAACTGTGGACATTGGAAGACCAGTCCACAGATCAGACATAGAAGTAACCGAGGACATTGGACGACCAATTCACAGATCAGACGTAGAAGTAACTGCGGACATTGGACGATCAGTCCACAGATCAGACGTAGAAGTAAACGTGGATATTGGACGACCAGTCCACAGATCAGACGTAAAAGTAATCGAGGACATTGGACGACCTTTCCACAGATCAGACGTAAAAGTAACCGTGGACATTGGACGACTAGTCCACAGATCAGACGTAAAAGTAACTGTGGACATTGGACGACCAGTCCACATATCAGAAGTAGAAGTAACTGAGGACATTGGACGGCCTTTCGACAGATTGGAAGACCAGTCCACAGATCAGACGTAAAAGTAAACGTGGACATTGAACGACTAGTCCACAGATCAGACGTAAAAGTAATCGAGGATATTGGACGACCTTTCCACAGATCAGACGTAAAAGTAACCGTGGACATTGGACGACTAGTCCACAGATCAGACGTAAAAGTAACTGTGGACATTGGACGACCAGTCCACATATAAGAAGTAGAAGTAACTGAGGACATTGGACGGCCTTTCGACAGATTGGAAGACCAGTCCACAGATCAGACGTAGAAGCAACTGTGGACACTGGACGACCAGTCCACATATCAGAAGTAGAAGTAACTGCGGACATTGGCCGACCAGTCCACAGATCAGACATAGAAGTAATCGATGACATTGGTCGATCAGTCTGCATGTCTGATTATCCACAGATAAAAAGTAAAGTAACCGTGGACATTAGACGACCAGTCCACAGATCAGACATAGAAGTAACTGTGGACATTGGACGACCAGTCCACAGATCAGACATAGAACTAACCGAGGACATTGGACGAACAGTCCACAGATCAGACGTAGAAGTAACCGAGGACATTGGACGACCAGTCCACAGATCAGACGTAGAAGTAACTGCGGACATTGGACGACCAGTCCACAGATCAGGCATTGAACTAACCGAGGACATTGGACGACCAGTCCACAGATCAGACGTAGAAGTAACTGTGAACATTGGACGACCAGTTCACAGATCAGACGTAGAAGTAACCGAGGACACTGGACGACCAGTCCACAGATCAGACATAGAAGTAACCGAGGACATTGGACAACCAGTCCACAGATCAGACATAGAAGTAACTGCGGACATTAGACGACCAGTCCACAGATCAGGCATAGAACTAACCGAGGACATTGGACGACCAGTCCACAGATCAGACATAGAAGTAACCGAGGATATTGGACGACCAGTCCACAGATCAGACGTAGCAGTAACCGAGGACATTGGACGACCTTTCCACAGATCAGACATAGAAGTAACCGAGGACATTGGACGACCTTTCCACAGATCAGACATAGAAGAAAACGAGGACATTGGACGACCAGTCCACAGATCAGACATAGAAGTAACTGTGGACATTGGAAGACCAGTCCTCAGATCAGACGTAGAAGTAACCGAGGACATTGGACGACCAGTCCACAGTTCAGACGTAGAAGTAACTGCGGACATTGGACGACCAGTCCACAGATCAGACAATGAAGAAACCGAGGACATTAGACGACCAGTCCAGGGATCAGAAGTAGAAGTAACCGAGGCATTGGACGACCAGTCCACAGATCAGACGTAGAAGTAACCGAGGACATTGGACGACCTTTCCACAGATCAGACGTAGAAGTAACTGTGGACATTGGACGACCAGTCCACAGATCAGACGTAGAAGTAAGTGTGGACACTGGACGACCAGTCCACAGATCAGACATAGAAGTAACCGAGGACATTGGACAACCAGTCCACAGATCAGACGTAGAAGTAACTGCGGACATTGGACGACCAGTCCACAGATCAGGCATAGAACTAACCGAGGACATTGGACGACCAGTCTACAGATCAGACGTAGAAGTAACCGAGGACATTGGACGACCAGTCCACAGATCAGACGTAAAAGTAACCGAGGACATTGGACGACCTTTCCGCAGATCAGACATAGAAGTAACCGAGGACATTGGACGACCAGTCCAGAGATCAGACATAGAAGTAACCGAGGACATTGGGCGACCTTTCCACAGATCAGACTTAGAAGTAAACGAGGACATTGGACGACCAGTCCACAGATCAGACATAGAAGTAACTGTGGACATTGGACGACCAGTCCTCAGATCAAACGTAGAAGTAACCGAGGACATTGGACGACCAGTCCACAGATCAGACGTAGAAGTAACCGAGGACTTTGGACGACCAGTCCACAGATCAGACATAGAAGTAACCGAGGACATTGGACGACCAGTCCACAGATCAGACGTAGAAGTAACTGCGGACATTGGACGACCAGTCCACAGATCAGACAATGAAGTAACTGTGGACATTGGACGACCAGTCCACAGATCAGACATAGAAGTAACTGTGGACATTGGACGACCAGTCCTCAGATCAGACGTAGAAGTAACCGAGGACATTGGACGACCAGTCCACAGATCAGACATAGAAGTAACCGAGGACATTGGACGACCAGTCCACAGATCAGACGTAGAAGGAACTGCGGACATTGGACGACCAGTCCACAGATCAGACAATGAAGTAACCGAGGACATTAGACGACCAGTCCAGGGATCAGAAGTAGAAGTAACCGAGGGCATTGGACGACCAGTCCACAGATCAGACGTAGAAGTAACCGAGGACATTGGACGACCAGTCCACAGATCAGACGTAGAAATAACCGCGGATATTGGACGACCAGTGACAGATCAGACGTAGAAATAACCGAGGACATTGCCGACCAGTCCACAGATCAGACGTGGAAGTAACCGAGGACATTGGACGACTAG
The DNA here is from genome assembly GCA_004382745.1 of Argopecten irradians irradians. Taxonomy (NCBI): domain Eukaryota; kingdom Metazoa; phylum Mollusca; class Bivalvia; order Pectinida; family Pectinidae; genus Argopecten; species Argopecten irradians. Next base: position 219,858 of record SAYR01037205.1, on the reverse strand, counting down.
TCCACAGATCAGAAGTAGAAGTAACCGAGGACATTGGACGACCTTTCCACAGATCAGACATAGAAGTAAACGAGGACATAGGACGACCAGTCCACAGATCAGACATAGAAGTAACTGTGGACATTGGACGACCAGTCCACAGATCAGACGTAGAAGTAACCGAGGACATTGGACGACCAGTCCACAGATCAGACGTAGAAGTAACCGAGGACATTGGACGACCAGTCCACAGATCAGACGTAGAAGTAACTGCCGACATTGGACGACCAGTCCACAGATCAGACATAGAAGTAACCGAGGACATTGGACGACCAGTCCAGGGATCAGAAGTAGAAGTAACCGAGGGCATTGGACGACCAGTCCACAGATCAGACGTGGAAGTAACCGAGGACATTGGACGACTAGTCCACAGATCAGAAGTAGAAGTAACCGACGACATTGGACGACCAGTCCACAGATCAGACGTAGAAATAACCACGGACATTGGACGACCAGACCACAGATCAAAAATAGAAGTAACCTCGGACATTGGACGACCAATCCACAGATCAGACGTAGAAGTAACCGACGATATAGGACGACTAGTCCACATATCACAAGTAGAAGTAACCGAGGACATTGGACGACTTGTCCACAGATCAGACGTAGAAGTAACCGAGGACATTTGACGACCAGTCCACAGATCAGAAATAGAAGTAACTGTGGACATTGGACGACCAGTCCACAGATCAGACGTAGAAGTAACCGAGGACATTTGACGACCAGTCCACAGATATAAAGTAGAAGTAACCGAGGGCATTGCACGACCAGTCCACAGATCAGACGTAGAAGTAACCGAGGACATTGGACGACCAGTCCACAGATCAAACGTAGAAATAACCGCGGATATTGGACGACCAGTGACAGATCAGACGTAGAAGTAACCGAGGACATTGGACGACCAGTCCACAGATCAGACGTGGAAGTAACCGAGGACATTGGACGACTAGTCCACAGATCAGAAGTAGAAGTAACCGACGATATTGGACGACCAGTCCACAGATCAGACGTAGAAATAACCACGGACATTGCACGACCAGACCACAGATCAAAAATAGAAGTAACCTCGGACATTGGACGACCAATCCACAGATCAGGCGTAGAAGTAACCGAGGATATAGGACGACTTGTCCACAGATCACAAGTAGAAGTAACCGAGGACATTGTACGACTTGTCCACAGATCAGACGTAGAAGTAACCGAGGACATTTGACGACCAGTCCACAGATCAGTAGTAGAAGTAACTGTGGGCATTGGACGACCAGTCCACAGATCAGACGTAGAAGTAACCGAGGACATTGGACGACCAGTCCACAGATCAGAAGAAGAAGTAACCGAGGACATTGGACGACCAGTCCACAGATCAGACGTAGAAGTAACCGTGGACATTGGACGACCAGTCCACAGTTCAGACGTAGAGTAACCGAGCACATTGGACGACCAGTCCACAGATCAGAAGTAGAAGTAACCGTGGACATTCGACGACCAGTCCACAGATCAGACGTAGAAGTAACCGAGGACATTGGACGACCAGTCCACAGATCAGACATAAAAGTAACCGAGGACATTGGACGACCAGTCCACATATCAGAAGTAGAAGTAACCGAGGACATTGGACGACTAGTCCATAGATCAGACGTAGAAGTAACCGAGGACAATGGACGACCAATCCACAGATTAGACGTAGAAGTAACCGAGGACATCGGACGACCAGTCCACAGATCAAAAGTAGAAGTAACCGAGGACATTGGACGACCATTCCACAGATCAGAAGTAGAAGTAACCGAGGACATTGCACGACCAATCCACAGATCAGACGTAGAAGTAACCGAGGACATTGGACGACCAGTCCGCAGATCAGACGTAGAAGTAACCGAGGACATTGGTCGACTAGTCCATAGATCAGACGTAAAAGTAATCGAGGACATTGGACAACTAGTCCACAGATCAGACGTAAAAGTAACCGTGGACATTGGACGACTACTCCACAGATCAGAAGTAGAAGTAACCGAGGACATTGGACAACCAGTCCATAGATCAGACGTAGAAGTAACCGAGGACACTGGACGAACAATCCACAGATTAGACGTAGAAGTAACCGAGGAAATTGGACGACCAGTCCACAGATCAGACATAGAAGTAACTGTGGACATTGGACGACCAGTCCACAGATCAGACGTAGAAGTAACCGAGGACATTGGACGACCAGTCCATAGATCAGACGTAGAAGTAACCGAGGACATTGGACGACCAGTCCACAGATCAGACGTAGAAGTAACCGAGGACATTGGAAGACCAGTCCACAGATCAGACGTAGAAGTAACCGAGGACATTGGACGACCAGTCCACAGATCAGACGTAGAAGTAACCGAGGACATTGGACGACCAGTCCACAGATCAGACGTAGAAGTAACCGAGGACATTGGACGACCAGTCCACAGATCAGACATAGAAGTAACCGAGGACATTGGACGACCAGTCCACATATCAGAAGTAGAAGTAACCGAGGACATTGGACGACCAGTCCACAGATCAGACGTAAAAGTAACCGTGGACATTGGACGACTAGTCCACAGATCAGAAGTAGAAGTAACCGAGGACATTGGACAACCAGTCCATAGATCATACGTAGATGTAACCGAGGACACTGGACGACCAATCCACAGATTAGACGTAGAAGTAACCGAGGACATTGGACGACCAGACCACAGATGAGACATAGAAGTAACCGAGGACGTTGGACGACCATTCCACAGATCAGAAGTAGAAGTAACCGAGGACATTGGGCAACCAATCCACAGATCAGATGTAGAAGTAACCGAGGACATTGGACGACCAGTCCACAGATCAGACATAGAAGTAACAGAGGACATTGGACGACCATTCCACAGATCAGACGTAGAAGTAACCGAGGACATTGGTCGACTAGTCCATAGATCAGACGTAAAAGTAATCGAGGACATTGGACGACTAGTCCACAGATCAGACGTAAAAGTAACCGTGGACATTGGACGACTAGTCCACAGATCAGAAGTAGAAGTAACCGAGGACATTGGACTACCAGTCCATAGATCAGACGTAGATGTAACCGAGGACACTGGACGACCAATCCACAGATTAGACGTAGAAGTAACCGAGGACATTGGACGACCAGTCCACAGATCAGACGTGGAAGTAACCGAGGACATTGGACGACTAGTCGACAGATCAGAAGTAGAAGTAACCGAGGACATTGGACGACCAGTCCACAGATCAGACGTAGAAATAACCACGGACATTGGACGACCAGACCACAGATCAAAAATAGAAGTAACCTCGGACATTGGACGACCAATCCACAGATCAGACGTAGAAGTAACCGAGATTTTAGGACGACCAGTCCACAAATCAGAAGTAGAAGTAACTGTGGACATTGGACGACCAGTCCACAGATCAAAAGTAGAAGTAACCGAGGACATTGGACGACAAGTCCACAGATCAGAAGAAGAAGTAACCGTGGACATTGGACGACCAGTCCACAGATCAGACGTAGAAGTAACCGAGGACATTGGACGACCAGTCCACAGATCAGACGTAGAAGTAACCGAGTACACTGGACGACCAGTCCACAGATCAGACGTAGAAGTAACCGAGGACATTGGACGACCAGTCCACAGATCAGACGTAGAAGTAACCGTGGACATTGGACGACCAGTCCACAGTTCAGACGTAGACGTAAGCGAGGACATTGGACGACCAGTCCACAGATCAGACATAGAAGTAACCGAGGACATTGGACGACCATTCCACAGATCAGACGTAGAAATAACCGAGGACATTGGTCGACTAGTCCATAGATCAGACGTAAAAGTAATCGAGGACACTGGACGACCAATCCACAGATTAGACGTAGAAGTAACCGAGGACATTGGACGACCAGTCCACAGATCAGACGTAGAAGTAACCGAGGACATTGGACGACCAGTCCACAGATCAGACGTAGAAGTAACCGAGGACATTGGACGACCAGTCCACAGATCAGACGTAGAAGTAACCGAGGACATTGGACGACCAGCTCACAGATCAGACGTAGAAGTAACCGAGGACATTGGACGACCAGTCCACAAATCAGACGTAGAAATAACCACGGACATTAGACGACCAGACCACAGATCAAAAATAGAAGTAACCTCGGACATTGGACGACCAATCCACAGATCAGACGTAGAAGTAACCGATGATATATGACGACTAGTCCACAGATCACAAGTAGAAGTAACCGAGGACATTGGACGACCAACACACAGATCAGACGTAGAAGTAACCGAGGACATTGGACGACCAGTCCACAGATCAGACATAGAAGTAACTGTGGACATTGGACGACCAGTGACAGATCAGACGTAGAAGTAACCGAGGACATTGGACGACCAGTCCACAGATCAGACATAGAAGTAACCGAGAACATTGGACGACCAGTCCACAGATCAGACGTAGAAGTAACTGCGGACATTGGACGACCAGTCCAGATCAGACATAGAAGTAACCGAGGACATTGGACGACCAGTCCACAGATCAGACGTAGAAGTAACCGAGGACATTGGACGACCAGTCCACAGATCAATCGTAGAAATAACCGCGGATATGGGACGACCAGTGACGGATCAGACGTAGAAGTAACCGAGGACATTGGACGACCAGTCCACAGATCAGACGTAGAAATAACCACGGACATTGGACGACCAGACCACAGATCAAAAATAGAAGTAACCTCGGACATTTGACGACCAATCCACAGATCAGACGTAGAAGTAACCGAGGATATAGGACGACCAGTCCACAGATTAGAAGTAGAAGTAACTGTGGACATTGGACGACCAGTCCAGAGATCAGACGTAGAAGTAACCGAGGACATTGGACGACCAGTCCACAGATCAAAAGTAGAAGTAACCGAGGACATTGGACGACAAGTCCACAGATCAGAAGAAGAAGTAACCGTGGACATTGGACGACCAGTCCACAGATCAGACGTAGAAGTAACCGAGGACACTGGACGACCAGTCCACAGATCAGAAGTAGAAGTAACCGAGGACATTGGACGACCAGTCCACAGATCAGAAGCAGAAGTAACCGTGGACATTGGACGACCAGTCCACAGATCAGACGTAGAAGTAACCGTGGACATTGGACGACCAGTCCACAGTTCAGACGTAGAAGTAAGCGAGGACATTGGACGACCAGTCCACAGATCAGAAGTAGAAGTAACCGTGGACATTCGACGACCAGTCCACAGATCAGACGTAGAAGTAACCGAGGACATTGGACGACCAGTCCACAGATCAGACATAGAAGTAACCGAGGACATTGGACGACCATTCCACAGATCAAAAGTAGAAGTAACCGAGGACATTGGACGACCAATCCACAGATCAGACGTAGAAGTAACCGAGGACATTGGACGACCAGTCCACA
>SAYR01037205.1:176020-212550 GCA_004382745.1 Argopecten irradians irradians | reverse complement strand
AACAGCTGTCTACGTTGAACATAACAATGAATAATCTACCCGTTTCGAAAAACACCATAGATGTATTGACTGTTTTTCTAATATTAAGTATGTCTTTAAGGAAAAGGAGTGTGAATTATTTCAAACTGGCCGAAAACATTCTAGCCCCCACAACTTCACAACCATAATTTAATATGCATTGTTAACATATGTAACAAATAAGGATAATTTTTCGTGTTTAAGGCTAAAGTTTTTCATTTTTCTTTTTCAATTGGAAAAGTATGCTTTCCTGCCTTGAGACGCTAATGTATCTTGTGCTACAGCAAATCTTCCCATTAAAATTAAAAAACCAAACCCAGGTAACAAAACTTATCAACAATTTCTATAAGAATTTTATCATGAAAGTCCATTTTTCACCAGAATATTCTTCCTCCTTTTCCTAAATAACAATTTTGTTTTATCTGTGTTTTACTTTTATTAAATTCCATTTAACCGTTATATAGTCTGTAGGGACAGTTGAGCATTATGCTAGCGGTCAGTAGCGTCTTCCGGAAATAAGACTGTTATCATCTCATACATTAGCATAAAAAGGTTAAGTAACTGTAAGGGGTAACTTTGACAATCCGAGTTTATAAATCACTTTTCCATATCATTTACAAATAAAGAAATATAGCATGGGAGGCACAAAGATTCCCCTTGTAAATAAACCGACATGCCAAATCGAACATGGGGATAGTTTACCATTAGTTTCACCGCATGAACGCTACATTATTCCATAAATTGATGGAAATTACATTAAGCTAATCCGCCCTACTACCACTTTTTCCAAAGTATTATGCCCATAAATATCGATGATTAATACTATCAAAAGCCTTACTGTAATCAATAAAAGCACAATATAGTCGTTTGTTTGCTCTAATAGAATTAATAATTAAACTTTGTCAACGCAAAGATAGCATCACTAGCTACCAAAACCCAGGCTTAAAACCAAATTGTGCATCGGTGACAATATCTTCCACGAGCACTCCACTTTAACAACGCCTTATTTAACAAGGACGTAAAATATTATAGCTAAAAATGGACTAATTAACGTTTTATACCTCTTATAATGTTAAAAACATTAAATATCCCCTTTTTATGCAGAGGAATTATGACACCTTGGGCCATGACTCTTTGGAAAATAACCAATTTGTAAACATGGTATTTAAATAATTTTAAAACAAAACCTGTAACAACATATTTTATATTTCAATGAAGTAATTTCCGTTAAGAACCATATCGATGCCACAGCTTGCCCTAGGCAGAGCCTTAATTACTTCACTATTTCCTCAATACTAAAATCTACATCTAACTTCGGATATAACACACTTCAACAAGGTTAAGTGTCATTTTTATAACGAAATCTTATTCGCTTTGGTGTTTTATGCAAATTAAATTGTAAAAAATTCGGAGATATTTAAAATATAAATGAAATTGTAACTACATGTACGTACTATTTTCTTACTAGGCAAATTGTACTAATATAATTTGTAACACAATGTTTTTTTTCAGAGTAGATTATCATGTCAAAGTAAAATTGCTGAGGTGAATCTGCTATAATATATATTGAAACCACTGAAGCTTATAATTTTCGTTACTGTAAAGGAAAAATTTAGAAATATAACCGCGATGTGCAAATGATTCGACTTGAAACTAATTAAGTCTTCCATCTATCTCCTCCCGGGTAGAGTATGCTATTTTTCATTACATTGTTACAGATCAATATGAAATAATTTTATTGAAGTGTAGGAACAATTTGAGACATATTTCAGAGCTCAGTCGAATTCAGGTATTCTCTGATAGCAGATAATGAAAACCTGTGATATTTCCACAAAATTAAGTACTAATCTGATAGATTTGTTATCAATTCATCAAAACAGTAAAAAAGTAGCGTGTCACTATCCTTCATTAAATTCATTCTTATACTACAATTATGTTTTTCTTGAACCAAGCCTTATAAGAACTGTTTTTTCACCAATATTCATTATTTCAAAGTAAATTATCATGTCAAGCCTATGAAAACAGTCTTTGGAACCAATAGTCAAATTTCAAAAGTAAATTATCATGTCAAAAGTAAATTTCTGAGTGAATTTGCGGATCGAATGTTGGACCTATCCTTGCTCCAAATTTTGCTGAACAACTTTCCATAATGTTTTAATAAGAAGATATTTACAAATGTAAGTTAGAAAAGGAACACTTGATGACAAATTGTCAATTTAGGTAACTCGCTGCGTTACCGTTTGTTAGGAATATATGTATGTAATTACTACCAAACTTTGATAGACATAGAGAAAAAATATTAACATGTTTTGACAAAAAACATCCTTTCCTGCCATTTACATGTCGTTTAGTTAAACTTCAGGTTATTTAGTTTATAGTTAATTATTAATACTATTTGATGTACTTGAAACTTGATAAGCAATATACCGGTAAACAGCTGATAGCCTGACAGAGATTTATTTTTCCTCTTCCCTCTCTTTCCCCTCTTTCTCACCTGATATGGTTGCCAAAGTTAGTATTACGTTGAAGTTTATGAAAGCATGAAAGTTCATCCTTTTAATGACAAATTATACGTTAGTTATATATTGTTACACGGCTCTGACAACCATTAATTTTTGTAGTTATAGATAGTATGGTGGTTCTTAAACTTGCTAGATACATTTTGTTAAACAGGAAATCCTTGCATGTCATTCATATTAGTCAAAATTAAAGGTCAAATACGTGTATGGTATTGCTTAAAACATTATATGAGATTTTATATTAATATAACCCAGTAAGTATTTTTCTTGATATCTTGAAGAATGCCTGTTTAGTTGTTAACAAAAAAAATCAATTTAATTTGACATTACAAGTCACCAATAATGCTGAAACTTTTCTTTATGTAAACTTGACAACATAAATTACTCCTCTTTGATTAAGGGTCTGCACTTGAAATGCATTATGGTTATTTAGAATAACTTGACCCTGTACAAAATGTGAGAAAAATAAACAATGTGATAAATTATTACGACAAATAAAAAAAAACAATTATTTGTATTAGTTTTTCACCTTAGTTTGAGTCCTGTCTTCCTTTGGTCGTTTTCCAATTTGCAGTTATATTGATTATATAAACCATTGACTTATCAATCTTTAACACTCGAATTCAACTCCTATCATCCAGAAGTTTTACCGCAGGCAGTACTTTCAGTACCTTTGATTTTAGAATTATAAGATTATTATTATCACTTTAATGCATGTAGTATTAAAATGTATATGCCCGGTGCAGCGCATGCCACTACTAACTATTTATTAATTAACAGCGTATCACCTTAATACAGACCTGCAATAATTTAAACTCTAAAACTGTTTTCTGATTCCAAAAATAAGCTTATGTACTTTATGTATATGTATCAATATACTATATAAAATAAAATACTGATCAAAACTAAGTACTGACACCTTTTACGTGTATCTTGCCCAGCCTGGATTCTATCAGACAAACAACAGTATTCCAGATCGCTTCAGATGTGTATAACCACCTCCTTATTTTTCATTTTTAGCTACAAGCCGTTCATTCTGTAGCTGATTCTGTTAGGAAATTGTCTCTATCTTCTGGATTTCCGTCAGCTATTTTCTTTAGTGACTCTCTTGCGTTTTGCATGGACTGTTGTTCGCTGCCATGCTAGGATCAAGTAATTTATGTTATTATATGTCACATACCGATATAAAGGATTAACGAATTTCGCTGTAAAAATGTTTGTTGTCAAAGTTTCACTTGAAGGCTCTACTACCTTTAGCGAAACAAAAAAAAAAAATAATTAAGTTTCTTTAAAAAACAATAATTATTCACGAAAATGTATATTAATGGCCTAAAGAGGGTGTTATAACACCAACAAATGCTAGATTCCCTGCGTAAAACTCATGTTTCATAGTGTAAGACTTATTTCGCCGTGCCACCTTGGCACAGTTAATAATCCAACGAAACCGCGATATTGAAATTAGCATTTAATTTTATGAATGTATGGTAAGTATAGTATTAACGGCAGTTGAAGAACTTTTGTGATATAAAATTATCAATCGTTTCGCATTCCTATATTTAAAAATATAAAGATTGCTCCACCGCTGACAAATGCGTATGCTTTTCACTATCAAAAACAAGGAGCAGACGATTTAGTATTTTTCTTAAGTTACAAAAGTACTTACTTACCACCATTACCACCACTGAAAAGTTTGAGCTTTTAAGTTTGACTTTCAAGTAAAAAATATGAAAAATAATTAAATTGCATCCCGAAAAAAAAAGCCATGCACTATCCTATGAGGAGATTGAAGTACTGATTGCGCATGCACAAAGGCGAAAATAAATCATTTTACATATTTCCTTGTTAATTAGACATATATATACACAATAAACACAATTATTGTTCAAATGTACGAATATCATTTATAGCCTGTGTCGGCGGTGAGCATCTTTAAAAAGCCGTTCGGAAAGGTGGTGGCCTTTTAAGATACCGGTATAAGACCGGCAAAAACTAGTAATTTTTTGCGAAGTGATCTATATATTTCCTGGTTTCTGAGGAAATTGATTTAACGCGAAAATTTGAACCGCAAGATATATTTGAGAACAGATTTACATAATATGTTAGTCTTTATATACTTTTAAAAGTGAACAACGAAAATTTCAACACCATAAACTAAATAGCCGACTGCACTGGTATTATATGAAATAGAAAATGATCTGATCTCCATTGTATCGGATGGTTCTACTATTGTATATCAAGAACATGATTTTTTACCATAAATTTCCCGTAAGAAATTTAACAAAAACGTATTTAAAAAGAAATCAAATAAAAAAAAACTGTGGTGTCAACGAGTGCGATTGGTAGTTTGCAAATGGTAAATAATACGCCCTTCCAGGAAATATCTATTTTTACCATTTATCACAATTCATAATAATTCAATTGTAATAATACCTTTGTCTCTATAGCAGGAGGGAACTTACCCTGTTTGTGGACAACTCCGGGTGAAACATAATCCCATAGGATATTACTGTAGATTTAAGCATTAAACTTCGTCGCCATGTTTCCCACAGTCTGGCCAATTTGGATTCTGGATTAGGTTATCAATTTTATCCCTTTGTGGAAACGATATAAATTTCACAAGTTATGGCTTATACGTATGGTATTAAAACAGAACACTATGAAGATTAACTACATGACCATCAACCGGGTTGGACCAGATGTCACTTATAAAATAGTCCTATATACAGCTCAACGATTATATATATATATTAAAATGTAAGTAATGTCCAACACAAGGGTGAAAGGATAGGAAAGACAGCAATCTTAGCTCTGCTTATTAACCTGATGTCCAGTTCCTTATCTAAGTAGTTGACGATAATCCTCGGAGTCAGTCAGGACGGGTTCCTGCGGATTTCCAAGGCGGGACTGTTCCTTTAGGGGTCAACCTTCATATACCAGCGCGTTCAATTCTGGCTCTCCTTTTATCAATTAAAACAATTTGCTCTCGAAATGTTAGCCTCTTTCTCAAACAACACCATAAGCGCCTGCGACAATAAAACAAAATAAAATACAAATTAAATTTGGTATTCATTTTGGAATGCTGCGTTTCCTTTAGAAAGGCAAATAATGAAAGTTTTAGAGAGAAGAATGAGCGGACAAAGACAAATCTAAAGAATGATGTCCATCAGTAAAACTTCTGTAACTATAACAGCCATTGCAAACACATTTCATACATACATATTACAAACATATTTTATAATACAAACACACTATACGGGCTATATTGTGCTGTTGGTAAACAGTCGGTACAATTGAGTTATACATGTCGTACAATTGAAGTATTACAGTCGGTACCGGGAGTATACAGCCGGCTTCTATTTGTATACAGTCGCGTTCGAGGTACCAAGTTGAGTTATACAGTCGATAACATTAAATATACAGGCCAGGTTACTATTGGGATACATGTCCTGGTACCCATTTGGTAATAACAGTACCGTACCATTGGTTATACAGTCCGCTACCATTGGTTATACAGTCGGTACCATTGAGTAAACACAGTCGGTACCAGTTGGGTATACAGTCGGTACCATGAACGATACAGTCGCATAACATTAAATATACAGCCAGGTACTATTACGGATACAGTCGGTACCATTGGTTATACAATTTGTCGGGTACCATTGGTAATACAGTACCGGTACCATTGGGTATTACAGTCGGTATCATTGCGGTATACAGGGTCGGTATTCATTGTATTAACAATTCTGGTACCATTGAGTATACAAGTATGTACTATTGGCGTATACAGTCGGTATCATTGAGGTATTACAAGTCGGTACCATTTGGTATACAGTCGTAACCATATGGGTATAAAGCCGCACCATTGCTATACAGTCGGTATAAGTTGAGTATACAGTCCCCTGTACCATTGATATACAGTCGGAACCATTGAGTACACAGTCCGTACCATTGAGTATACAGTCGGTACCATTGGGTAAAAGGCCGTACATTGCGTATTACAGTCAGTACTTTTGAGATTACAGTCGCACCATTGAGTATACAGTCGTACTATTGGGGTCACACAAAGCCTCTGCTTACCATTGAGTATACATTCGTTACTATTGATTATTTACAGTCGTTACCATTAAGTTATACATTCCCCGCGGTACCATTGAGGGTATACAGTCTGAGTCTGCGGTTACCATCGGTATTTACAGTCGACAACCATTTTGGGTATACAGTTGGCGCACCATTAGGTATAAAGCCGGCGAACCATTAAGTATACAGTCGGATACAGTTGGTACCATTGGTACATTAGTATAGTATGTTTGATTTAATATTCTCAATTAACATTATTCTTATCTAGGTTAAGAATGTATATGTGTCTTGTAAACATATCCTAAATTATGAATTCAATGTATACTCACCTTCTGAGAATAAAACGATCCCGGGAAGTAGTACAGTTTTAGATTCCGCCATTGCGTAATGGATGGTAAGAAATATCTTTAGAAAGACTCGCTGATATCCCTGCTGCCTGGCATTGCCAAAGTTGTCCAAACGTGAAATCACAGCGTTGTTAGTCACTAGATGTCTTCGAGTAGACACGTGCATATAATACATGTGTGATTACTGGGCGTCCTAAGATAGTCAACTCGAACATCAATCTTCAGGTAATGTTCTTCACATAGTCACACATGATACTGACGTTATCTATGGACGCCATAGCTGTCTAGTGTGGTTCAAATATACTATATGAATCTGATAAGTGATGTTAGCGTCTCTACCGACATAACGATTCGGAACTTTTTGGTCATGATGTTATTTCTGTCTATAGTTTTAGTATAAGATGTTGGGATACAATAAAACTGACTTGCGTCGTTTGAATAAACGAGCGAAAACTTTACAAACGCTGATAAACGAGGGAAACTTCTCTTCTACAAACATGTCGTGTCTACACAGCGAAGTCTTCAAGGGCCTCGTAGTCATTGGCGCCACATGACAAAAAATAACCCTAGGTTTTAAAAGTTCTTGAATACGGAGTCTCAAAGACGCTTACATCACTCATATACAATGAAATACTACAACAACCTATACAATGAAAATGCCACATCCATCCATGGAAAAGTATGAAGCATGTAAAGTATCTTTGCCAATGAAATATTGATATTAATAATGAAAGTAGAATCATACATAGAATGATAGTAAAAACCAGAGTAGGAATAACGAAAAATTAAAAATAAATAAAGATGAAAATCAACAATTATTACGGGATAAATTAAATTAATATTGCATGGATAAACATCAAATAAACAAACTGTAGAGTAAATCCAAATATATATGTCAACAAATCAAATTAATGATGAAATCGATTGATATAATGATAAAGAAAAATAATTCAATGACAAATTGAAAATCAAATAATGGTAGAAATAATGATATATATTGCGTCAAAATCAAATCAATATTGATAAAACGATCATTGATAAGATTCGGATCAAAAAACATCTCGTACATTGACAGAAATAAAACAAGTACCAGGTGACCACAGAAATTACAAACGGTACACTCACCACAATAACAATAGACCAAGTCCACGGACACAGAAATAACAATTCGTAACCCAGGTCACCACTCGGACACAAATAAGTCCATCAACTCGACATCATAACAAGATTACCAAAGTTCCAAACCACTCGGACACAGAAATAACAAGATACCAAGGCACACTCGGACACATAAATAACAAGTAATACCCGTCACCACTCGACCACAGAAATAACATGATTACCAAGGTCACCACTCGAAACACAGAAATAACAAGGTACCCAAGACACCAACTCGGACACAAGAAAATTACAAGGTACCAAAGTCACCACTCGACGACCAGAAATAACAAGATACCCAAGGTCACCACTCGGACACCAGAAATAACAAGCAAGGTAAACAAGTTCACCACATCGGACACAGAAATAACCGTGGTATCAAGGTCACCACTCGGACACAGAAATAACCAACGTACCCAAGTCCCCCACTCGCACATAGAAATAACAAGAACACGGGTCACCACTCGGACACAGAGAATAACAAGGTACCCAAGTCACCACTCGGACACAGAAATAAACAAGGTACCCAGGCTCACCACTCGGACACAGAAAATAACAAGGTACCCAAGTCACCACTCGGACAAGATAATAACAAAGATATCCAAGTCCACCACTCGACACTAGAAATAACCAAAGTACCCAATCACCACTCGGACACAGAAATACATGCGTATCAGCGTTCACCCACTTCGGACATAGAAATATAACAACGTTACCCAAGACCACCACTCGGACACGAAACACGTCCAGTCACCACTGAACAAGAATACAATGTAACAACTCGCTCAGATCAGGATCGACCACTCGGACACAGAAATAACAAGGGTACCCAGACACCACTTCGGACAACAGAGATAATACAGGTCCAACAGAATACGTACCAAGACACATGGAAAAATACAAACCAGGTCACCACTCGGACACAGAAAATAATCAAGTACCAAGACACCACTCGGGACACAGAATAACAAGGTACCCAGGTCACCACTCGGACACAGAAATAACAAGGTAGCCCAATCCAAGACACAGAAATACAAATCGAGTCACCAGACAAAAATAACAACGTACCCAAGTCCCATCGACCGAAATAACATTAGTCCATCCCAAAACAACAGCCAGGTCACCATCGCAAGAAATAACAAGAAACCCAGGACCCCTCGGACACAATCATACCCCGCACCATCGACACAGAAATAAACAAGGTAACCGCAGGTCAACCACTCGGACACAGAAATTAACAAGGTACCCAGGCCTCACCACTCGGACACAGAAATAACAAGGTGTACCCAAGTCACCACTCGCGACACAGAAAAAATAACAAGATATCCAAATCACCACTCGAACACAGAAATAACAAAGTACCCAAGTCACCACTCGGACACAGAAATAACATGGTATCAAGGTCACCACTCGGACACAGAAATAACAAGGTACCCAAGACACCACTCGGACACAGAAATAACAAGATACCCAAGTCAACACTCGAACACAGAAATAACAAGATACCCAGGTAAACACTCGGACACAGAAATAACAAGATACCCAAGTCAACACTCGGACACAGAAATTACAAGGTACCAAAATCACCACTCGGACACAGAAATAACAAGATACCAAGGTCACCACTCGGACACAGAAATAACAAGATACCCAGGTCACCACTCGGACACAGAAATAACAAGGTACCCAAGTCACCACTCGGACACAGAAATAACAAGATACCCAGGTCACCACTCGGACACAGAAATAACAAGATACCCAGGTCACCACTCGAACACAGAAATAACAAGATACCCAAGACACCACTCGGACACAGAAATAACAAGATACCAAGGTCACCACTCGGACACAGAAATAACAAGATACCCAGGTCACCACTCGGACACAGAAATAACAAGATACCCAGGTCACCACTCGGACACAGAAATAACAAGGTACCCAAGTCACCACTCGGACACAGAAATAACAAGGTACCAAGGTCACAACTCGGACACAGAAATAACAAGGTACCCAAGTCACCACTCGGACACAGAAATAACAAGATATCCAAGTCACCACTCGGACACAGAAATAACAAGGTACCCAAGTCACCACTCGGACACAGAAATAACATGGTATCAAGGTCACCACTCGGACACAGAAATAACAAGGTACCCAAGACACCACTCGGACACAGAAATAACAAGGTACCCAGGTCACCACTCGGACACAGAAATAACAAGGTACCCAAGACACCACTCGGACACAGAAATAACAAGGTACCCAGGTCACCACTCGGACACAGAAATAACAAGGTACCCAAGTCACCACTCGGACACAGAAATAACAATGTACCCAAGTCACCACTCGGACACAGAAATAACAAGGTACCCAGGTCACCACTCGGACACAGAAATAACAAGGTACCCAGGTCACCACTCGGACACAGAAATAACAAGGTACCCAGGTCACCACTCGGACACAGAAATAACAAGGTACCCAGGTCACCACTCGGACACAGAAATAACAAGGTACCCAGGTCACCACTCGGACACAGAAATAACAAGGTACCCAGGTCACCACTCGGACACAGAAATAACAAGGTACCCAGGTCACCACTCGGACACAGAAATAACAAGGTACCCAGGTCACCACTCGGACACAGAAATAACAAGGTACCCAGGTCACCACTCGGACACAGAAATAACAAGGTACCCAGGTCACCACTCGGACACAGAAATAACAAGGTACCCAGGTCACCACTCGGACACAGAAATAACAAGGTACCCAGGTCACCACTCGGACACAGAAATAACAAGGTACCCAGGTCACCACTCGGACACAGAAATAACAAGGTACCCAGGTCACCACTCGGACACAGAAATAACAAGGTACCCAAGTCACCACTCGGACACAGAAATAACAAGGTACCCAGGTCACCACTCGGACACAGAAATAACAAGATACCCAAGTAACCACTCGAACACAGAAATAACAAGGTACCCAAGTCACCACTCGGACACAGAAATAACAAGGTACCCAGGTCACCACTCGGACACAGAAATAACAAGGTACCCAAGACACCACTCGGACACAGAAATAACAAGGTACCCAGGTCACCACTCGGACACAGAAATAACAAGATACCCAGGTCAACACTCGGACACAGAAATAACAAAGTACCCAAGTCACCACTCGGACACAGAAATAACAAGGTACCCAGGTCACCACTCGGACACAGAAATAACAAGATACCCAGGTCACCACTCGGACACAGAAATAAAAAGATACCCTGGTAAACACTCGAACACAGAAATAACAAGATACCCAAGTCAACACTCGGACACAGAAATTACAAGGTACCAAAGTCACCACTCGGACACAGAAATAACAAGATACCAAGGTCACCACTCGGACACAGAAATAACAAGATACCCAGGTAAACACTCGAACACAGAAATAACAAGATACCCAAGTCAACACTGGAACACAGAAATAACAAGATACCCAGGTAAACACTCGGACACAGAAATAACAAGATACCCAAGTCAACACTCGGACACAGAAATTACAAGGTACCAAAGTCACCACTCGGACACAGAAATAACAAGATACCAAGGTCACCACTCGGACACAGAAATAACAAGATACCCAGGTCACCACTCGGACACAGAAATAACATGATACCCAGGTCACCACTCGGACACAGAAATAACAAGATACCCAGGTCACCACTCGGACACAGAAATAACAAGGTACCCAAGTCAACACTCGGACACAGAAATAACAAGATACCCAGGCAAACACTCGGACACAGAAATAACAAGATACCCAAGTCAACACTCGGACACAGAAATAACAAAGTACCCAAGTCACCACTCGGACACAGAAATAACAAGGTACCCAGGTCACCACTCGGACACAGAAATAACAAGATACCCAGGTCACCAATCGGACACAGAAATAACAAGGTACCCAAGTCACCACTCGGACACAGAAATAACAAGGTACCCAGGTCACCACTCGGACACAGAAATAACATGATACCAAGGTCACCACTCGGACACAGAAATAACAAGATACCCAAGACACCACTCGGACACAGAAATAACAAGGTACCCAGGTCACCACTCGGACACAGAAATAACAAGGTACCCAAGTCACCACTCGGACACAGAAATAACAAGATATCCAAGTCACCACTCGGACACAGAAATAACAAAGTACCCAAGTCACCACTCGGACACAGAAATAACATGGTATCAAGGTCACCACTCGGACATAGAAATAACAAGGTACCCAAGACACCACTCGGACACAGAAATAACAAGGTACCCAGGTCACCACTCGGACACAGAAATAACAAGGTACCCAAGACACCACTCGGACACAGAAATAACATGGTATCAAGGTCACCACTCGGACACAGAAATAACAAGGTACCCAAGACACCACTCGGACACAGAAATAACAAGGTACCCAGGTCACCACACGGACAGAGAAATAACAAGGTACCCAAGACACCACTCGGACACAGAAATAACAAGGTACCCAGGTCACCACTCGGACACAGAAATAACAAGGTACCCAAGTCACCACTCGGACACAGAAATAACAAGATACCGAGGTCACCACTCGGACACAGAAATAACAAGGTACCCAAGTCACCACTCGGACACAGAAATAACAATGTACCCAAGTCACCACTCGGACACAGAAATAACAAGGTACCCAGGTCACCACTCGGACACAGAAATAACAAGATACCCAGGTCACCACTCGGACACAGAAATATCAAGGTACCCCAGTCAACACTCGGACACAGAAATAACAAGGTACCCAGGTCACCACTCGGACACAGAAATAACAAGATACCCAGGTCACCACTCGGACACAGAAATAACAAGATACCAAAGTCACCACTCGGACACAGAAATAACAAGATACCAAGGTCACCACTCGGACACAGAAATAACAAGATACCCAGGTCACCACTCGGACACAGAAATAACATGATACCAAGGTCACCACTCGAACACAGAAATAACAAGGTACCCAAGACACCACTCGGACACAGAAATTACAAGGTACCAAAGTCACCACTCGGACACAGAAATAACAAGATACCCAGGTCACCACTCGGACACAGAAATAACAAGGTAACAAAGTCACCACTCGGACACAGAAATAACATGGTATCAAGGTCACCACTCGGACACAGAAATAACAAGGTACCCAAGTCACCACTCGGACATAGAAATAACAAGATACCCAGGTCACCACTCGGACACAGAAATAACAAGGTACCCAAGTCACCACTCGGACACAGAAATAACAAGATATCCAAGTCACCACTCGGACACAGAAATAACAAAGTACCCAAGTCACCACTCGGACACAGAAATAACATGGTATCAAGGTCACCACTCGGACATAGAAATAACAAGGTACCCAAGTCACCACTCGGACATAGAAATAACAAGATACCCAGGTCACCACTCGGACACAGAAATAACAAGATACCCAGGTCACCACTCAGACACAGTTTCAGATCGACTTTTTGACTCCAATTACCTTTATTTTTTTATCTCTTTAGGAAAACTGCCTTAATATTTTCAATTGAAAATGACCTGTATTTTTTTTTAAAAAAGTTGATGTTAGGAGATGTCCTATATAATAAACTTGATGCCAACAATTTGGTTTATCAGTAAACTAAGTAGAATCTCCACAAGGACTCCTCCGTCAGCAAACATCGTCATACAAATGCTCCGCGTTTTTACCGGTGTAGGGAAAAGACAGCTCGCACGCGCTTGACAATGACGTCATCGATACATGCGGAGATTCATGTCGAGGAAGCCATTAATTGTCAACACTATAAAAATTAATTCCTAATCTGATTTTTTTATGATGGGAGAAAAATAATCTTACATCTTGTCAAGTGGACAAGGGATATCTCAACCCGAGTGAAAGATTTTGGCTGGTTTAATTTGGCTATCAACTGTAGAAACAATCTAGGGATATCGACTTACATACAAACGTTTCAGTAGCTGTAAATTTTCGGTCAACACCCGTCGATAGTTTATTGTATATATAAACCTCACATTAGAATTTCTCTCTGTAAAAATGACGGCCATATATACATTATCGTTTATCTATTCGAAATTACCAAAATTCCTTCACTACTCGTTCCTTTCGGAATGAAATGAGTATTGATTTTAGAACAACAACTTTAATTGTACAGAATTAACGGAGTCGTCCTCAGTAGAATGTTAATACTCTCTAAAGTCAATGGTATAATGGAGGGGAGTAACCCAACCTTTAACGACATGACAGAGGACTCGAATAACATATCGTAGGCATCTTCGTGCAGCCTACCAAAATGACAAAGAAAATGGGATCTCTCATTGTTTTCCAATTCAGGAAATTCAAATACGTTTGCCTATGGAGATGAAGGGCTATTTGGCACATTCTCCAAGGACTGGCCGTCGTTCGATGGTTTTCCTCTTGGCTGTCCGTCTTTCCTGTACAACCAAAACCCGAACTGTCCATAAAACAGACTAGAGGTGTAACATACTACACAACTCTAACCATCTACTGTTATAGCAAAAACATAGAAAGTTAAGCGTCATTTGTCTATAACACGTGGTACATCAAATGTCGATAATTAACCCCCCCCCCACCCACCCCTTGAAACACTGGCTATTGTTACAAGAAAATATGCACATGCTAACAGAAAGGTGTGGTCTGCAATTAGCGCGACAGATATCCAGGTGCCATATATCACCAGCTTTCACTGATATATAGTGGAGAGTTGCGGGTCAGTGTAGGCGGACCACCCCAGACTTCTTTGGTGCCGAGTTTCGGGTCGGTGGACCACCCCTACACATATGCTAACACCTGTACTACGTATCATATACTTACTTGTGTAGCGTCAAAAAGGTTGAAAACGAAACAGCGCTGTTGCCATTGATATAAAATGCTCATTTTCATGCACGGTATCATTATCGCTCTGGGTCACAGTTACAAATCTGATTTTTATAAACCACCCATCTAGTAAATATTGCACAATAAAAGGTTAAAAATCTCGACTATCGCTTTCCATCTTTAAGCTACTGTGAGTGACAGGGCAGGGGGAAACCCCGGGGTTAATCTACTCGTGAGTGACATGGCGGGGGGATACCTCGAATTTAATCCAACCCTGATTACATCAAATGAATCTCGGGACTTGACGGAATATTTACGGAATATACCTTAAAATACATACACTGTGTTCGGTCAAATAAGTCCCCGGGGCACTTAAAATTAAAAACAAGGTAAGGGGCGCCTAATAGGACAAAATTTTAAGGAATTAACCAATCCGCAAAAAGAAATAAAATATGGAAATTTTTCAGTCTACAATTGATTCAGGGGGGCTGAAGTTGGTTCTGAGATCCGAGTTCCGTTTAAGAATTTGTTTTTAAAATAAAATTAAAGAAATTCAGTTCATGTGATTGGAACATAATAGAGATGTTGTCTGTTGTGTATTGTCATGAATAATTTGTGATATGGTCAGTTTAAATACGTTTTCAATTATCTCCCATTAACTCCAAGTAAAACTGAACTCGGAACCAGTTCCGAGTTCCGAATTCAGTTTAAGAATTTTTTCGATGAAATCAGTCAATGTGCTTTGGACATATGAGAGAAATATTGCCTGTTGTCTTGTTTCATGGATTACTAGTGGTAAATCCACTTTAATTTAGTTTTCGATAAAATCCCATTTCCGGGTTCCGTTTAAGTAAAACGGAACTATGAATTGCTTCCGAGATCCGATTATACTTAAACGGAACTCGGAAATGGGAGTTAATTGAAAACGTATTTAAACTGACTCTATCACAAATTATTCATGACAAAATACAAAAGACAACATTTATAATATGTTCCAATCACATGAACTGAATTTCTTTAATTTTATTTTAAAAACAAAATCATTTAACGGAACTGGTTCCGAGCTCCGTTTTATTTAAACGGAACTCGGAACTGATTCCGAGTTCCGTTTAGCTTAAACGGACCTCGGAACACGGAACCGACTTCACCCTCCCTGAAAAATACCACTTGATTTGAGTGTCATTCCAACACAATAAGACGTGTGTCTATAAAGTAAAGATGCATTTTGGTCTTTCTAGACACTTTGGATTGGCTAACACATTACGCTCTAGTCCTACTACATGTACCGACGGCATATAAGCGCCCTGTAGGACTAGAAACAATATATATATTGTGTCCTATATAAGTTACTGATATACCTTATATTACACCACGTGTGGTCGCTTCAACAATCAAGTATTATAAATACATGGTAGGTGCCATGTAAACCTATCATCTTTTAAAGGAATGTGCCTCATATCTGATGTGAGATCACGCAATATTTCCAACATATGGAATAGAATACAACATGAAAGAAAGTCTTTCCAGAGCGAGGCTTTGAAAAAATCATCTCTGTGTTGAACATGCCTTCGTATATGGTATATCGACTGATGGATCAGACAGAATATGGAATTCAGGACACGCTACCGATTCGTTTATTAGATATTTGAGTCAAAAAAAGAGTTCCGGCATTCTAGCCACGTTACCGTTTCTTTTATTAGATATGATTGACGCCAAAGACGACCTGCATCGTCTCGGAGGGAACAATTATTGATGATGTCCCAGTCAATCTGATGGCGTGTCTGAGGTTCATGTTGGTATTAAATGCTGAAGTGAGTTTGAAGAAATCCCACGATTCTGATAATGATATTTCTTAGGTAAGAACTGAAAGAGAATCCATGTTAAATCTCCCGTATCTTTAAGCTCGCTCAGGCTCGCAGTTTCGTTACACAAAAATAAGTGGAAAACAGTAAATTTAATTTTTTGTGGTCCGTTCATTATACACAAAGTTTTAGAGGTAATTATTTGTACAAAGCATGATCACGAAGATGGATAAAATGTCAAATAATTGAAAGGATGAAAATAAAGGACCAGCTGTCGGACAATGGCAAATACATATGAATTAGACCGAAGAAAGGAGCAGACTGGTGTAAGGCGTTGTAATAAGTTCTACTGAAAGAACAGCTGTAGTTTTCAGAGAAATACCACCGATCTACAGGCGCGACCTAGAGGTGGAAACTGGTAATAGAATATCAGACACTTTAACCACTCCGCCACCATGCACAGACGTGAAACAAGAGGTCAAATATGAATTTAGTTTGGTTTGATTTACATGTATTAAATCAGTGTGTTACGGTATGTGAATGTCTGTATGTTTTGGGAGGCTGCGGTACATTCATATTGGGCCTTCTTGTAATCAAGCCAAGACGTAAAGTTAGGGATATCTGTGACTTGGCCACCATCAGACACCACTTAGTCACTACTGTCCTGGCCCTGCAGGTAGGGCGTTAGAATTGTACCTGCTTTCCCTATTGCATGATCGTAAAAGGCGACTAAATTTAGGATCTTATCTTTTCTCTTCTTCCTAACTGACATTATCTTTCCTAATGCCTCCCTTTGCACCGCCTCACTTTTGGCCTTGAGTTTAGCGTTCGCCCCTATGAGGAAGGCTCTGGGTTCTGTCCCCTGGCCGAGACACACCAAAGTCTATAAAAGTTGTAGTTTCTGCTCCTACTTAGCGTTCAGCATACAGGGAGTGGGACGACTGTTTCGCCCGTTGTCAGTATAATGTGACCGGGTGGGGTGTGTTGCTTGGTGTCTTCGGCGGCATGCTTCAGTGATATAGCACTATAAAAAGGGCAACAGATCCACTATACAAGAAGTAACAACACAAACATACCGCAGTCTCCCAGTACACTCACCTCGCACAACATACACGCAACACACCGCATACATGGGAGGCCGTCCTTACATGACCATAGCTGTTAATAGGACTTTAATAAATCTAACAAACACTACTGTCCAGACGTAAAGTTAGGGATATCTGTGACTTGGCCACCATCAGACACCACCCAGTCACTACTGTCCAGACGTAATGTCAGAGATATCTGTGACTTGGCCACCATCAGACACCACCCAGTCACTACTGTCCAGACGTAAAGTCAGAGATATCTGTGACTTGGCCACCATCAGACACCATTCAGTCACTACTGTCAAGACGTAAAGTCAGAGATATCTGTGACTTGGCCACCATCAGACACCACCCAGTCACTACTGTCCAGACGTAAAGTCAGAGAAATCTGTGACTTGGCCACCATCAGACACCACTCAGTCACTACTGTCCAGAAGTAAAGTCAGCGATATATGTGACTTGGCCACCATCAGACACCTCTCAGTCGCTACTGTCCAGAAGTAAAGTCAGGGATATCTGTGACTTGGCCACCATCAGACACCACCCAGATACTACTGTCCAGACGTAAAGTCAGAGATATCTGTGACTTGGCCACCATCAGACACCTCTCAGTCACTACTGTCCAGAAGTAAAGTCAATGATTTATGTAACTTGACCACCATCAGACAACACCCAGTCAGTATCACTGTCCAGACGTAAAGTCAGAGATATCTGTGACTTGGCCACCATCAGACACAACCCAGACACTACTGTCCAGAAATAAAGTCAATGATTTATGTGACTTGGCCACCATCAGACACCACCCAGTCAGTATTACTGTCCAGACGTAAAGTCAGAGATATCTGTGACTTGGCCACCATCAGACACCTCTCAGTCACTACTGTCCAGACGTAAAGTCAGAGATATCTGTGACTTGGCCACCATCAGACACCTCTCAGTCACTACTGTCCAGACGTAAAGTCAGAGATATCTGTGACTTGGCCACCATCAGACACCTCTCAGTCACTACTGTCCAGACGTAAAGTCAGAGATATCTGTGACTTGGCCACCATCAGACACCTCTCAGTCACTACTGTCCAGACGTAAAGTCAGAGATATCTGTGACTTGGCCACCATCAGACACCTCTCAGTCACTACTGTCCAGACGTAAAGTCAGAGATATCTGTGACTTGGCCACCATCAGACACCTCTCAGTCACTACTGTCCAGACGTAAAGTCAGAGATATCTGTGACTTGGCCACCATCAGACACCTCTCAGTCACTACTGTCCAGACGTAAAGTCAGAGATATCTGTGACTTGGCCACCATCAGACACCTCTCAGTCACTACTGTCCAGACGTAAAGTCAGAGATATCTGTGACTTGGCCACCATCAGACACCACCCAGACACTACTGTCCAGACGTAAAGTCAGAGATATCTGTGACTTGGCCACCATCAGACACCACCCAGACACTACTGTCAAGACGTAAAGTTAGGGATATCTGTGACTTGGCCACCATCAGACACCACTCAGTCACAACTGTCTAGACATAAAGTCAGAGATATCTATGACTTGGCCACCATCAGACACCACTCAGTCACTACTGTCCAGAAGTAAAGTCAGAGATATCTGTGACTTGGCCACCATCAGACACCTTTCAGTCAAAACTGTCAAGGCGTAAAGTAAGGGATATCTGTGAC
Organism: Argopecten irradians irradians; assembly: GCA_004382745.1. Taxonomy (NCBI): domain Eukaryota; kingdom Metazoa; phylum Mollusca; class Bivalvia; order Pectinida; family Pectinidae; genus Argopecten; species Argopecten irradians. The sequence continues at coordinate 192,957 of SAYR01037205.1, read as the reverse complement.
TTGGCCACCATCAGACACCACTCAGTCACTACTGTCCAGAAGTAAAGTTAGGGATATCTGTGAATTGGCCACCATCAGACACCACCCAGATACTACTGTCCAAACGTAAAGTTAGGGATATATGTGCATTGGCCACCATCAGACACCACTCAGTCACTACTGTCCAGACGTAAAGTCAGACATATCTGTGACTTGGCCACAATCAGACACCACTCAGTCACTACTGTCCAGAAGTAGAGTCAGAGATATCTGTGACTTGGCCACCATCAGACACCTCTCAGTCACTACTGTCCATAAGTAAAGTCAATGATTTATGTGACTTGCCACCATCAGACACCACTCAGTCAGTATTACTATCCTGACGTAAAGTCAGAGATATCTGTGACTTGGCCACCATCAGACACCACTCAGTCACTACTGTCCAGACGTAAAGTAAGGGATATCTGTGACTAGACCACCATCAGACACCTCTCAGTCACTATTGTCCAGACGTAAAGTCAGAGATATCTGTGACTTGGCCACCATCAGACACCTCTCAGTCACTACTGTCCAGACGTAAAGTAAGGGATATCTGTGACTTGGCCACCATCAGACACCACTCAGTCACTACTGTCCAGACGTAAAGTCAGAGATATCTGTGAATTGGCCACCATCAGACACCACCCAGTCACTTCTGTCAAGACGTAAAGTTAGGGATATCTCTGACTTGGCCACCATCAGACACCACCCAGACACTACTGTCCAGACGTAAAGTTAGGGATATCTGTAAATTGACCACCATCAGACATCACTCAGTCACAACTGTCCATACATAAAGTCAGAGATATCTGTGACTTGGCCACCATCAGACACCACTTAGTCACTACTGTCCAGAAGTGGAGTCAGAGATATCTGTGACTTGGCCACCATCAGACACCTCTCAGTCACTACTGTCCAGAAGTAAAGTCAATGATTTATGTGACTTGCCACCATCAGACACCACTCAGTCAGTATTACTGTCCTGACGTAAAGTCAGAGATATGTGTGACTTGGCCACCATCAGACACCACTCAGTCACTACTGTCCAGACGTAAAGTAAGGGATATCTGTGACTTGACCACCATCAGACACCTCTCAGTCACTATTGTCCAGACGTAAAGTCAGAGATATCTGTGCCTTGGCCACCATCAGACACCTTTCAGTCACTACTGTCCAGACGTAAAGTCAAAGATATCTATGACTTGGCCACCATTAGACACCTCTCAGTCACTATTGTCCAGACGTAAAGTCAGAGATATCTGTGACTTGGCCACCATCAGACACCTCTCAGTCACTATTGTCCAGACGTAAAGTAAGGGATATGTGTGACTTGGCCACCATCAGACACCACCCAGTCACTACTGTCCAGAAGTAAAGTAAGATATATCTGTGACTTGGCCACCATCAGACACCACTCAGTCACTACTGTCCAGACGTAAAGTCAGAGATATTTGCGACTTGGCCACCATCAGACACCTTTCAGTCACTACTGTCCAGGCGTAAAGTTAGGGATATCTGTGACTTGGCCACCATCAGACACCTCTCAGTCACTACTGTCCAGACGTAAAGTAAGGGATATCTGTGACTTGGCCACCATCAGACACCACTCAGTCACTACTGTCCAGACGTAAAGTTAGAGATATCTGTGACTTGTCCACCGTCAGACACCTCTCAGTCACTGCTGTCCAGACGTAAAGTCAGAGATATCTGTGACTTGGCCACCATCAGACACCTCTCAGTCACTACTGTCCAGACGTAAAGTCAGAGATATCTGTGACTTGGCCACCATCAGACACCACCCAGACACTACTGTCCAGACGTAAAGTTAGGGATATCTGTGACTTGGCCACCATCAGACACCACTCAGTCACTACTATCCAGACGTGAGTTCAGAGATATCTGTGACTTGGCCACCATCAGACACCACTCAGTCACTACTGTCCAGACGTAAAGTCAGAGATATCTGTGACTTGGCCACCATCAGACACCTCTCAGTCGCTACTGTCCAGAAGTAAAGTTAGGGATATCTGTGACTTGGCCACCATCAGACACCACCCAGATACTACTGTCCAGACGTAAAGTTAGGGATATCTGTGACTTGGCCACCATCAGACACCACTCAGTCACTACTGTCCAGACGTAAAGTCAGAGATATCTGTGACTTGGCCACCATCAGACACCTCTCAGTCACTACTGTCCAGAAGTAAAGTCAATGATATATGTGACTTGGCCACCATCAGACACCACCCAGTCAGTATTACTGTCCAGACGTAAAGTCAGAGATATCTGTGACTTGGCCACCATCAGACACCTCTCAGTCACTACTGTACAGACGTAAAGTCAGAGATATCTGTGACTTGGCCACCATCAGACACCACCCAGACACTACTGTCTAGAAGTAAAGTCAATGATTTATGTGACTTGGCCACCATCAGCCACCACCCAGTCAGTATTACTGTCCAGACGTAAAGTCAGAGATATCTGTGACTTGGCCACCATCAGACACCACTCAGTCACTTCTGTCCAGAAGTAAAGTCAGAGATATCTGTGACTTGGCCACCATAAGACACCTTTCAGTCACTACTGTCCAGACGTAAAGTCAGAGATATCTGTGACTTGGCCACCATCAGACACCACTCAGTCACTACTGTCCAGACGTAAAGTCAGAGATATCTGTGACTTGGCCACCATCAGACACCTCTCAGTCACTACTGTCCAGACGTAAAGTCAGAGATATCTGTGACTTGGCCACCATCAGACACCTCTCAGTCACTACTGTCCAGACGTAAAGTCAGAGATATCTGTGACTTGGCCACCATCAGACACCTCTCAGTCACTACTGTCCAGACGTAAAGTCAGAGATATCTGTGACTTGGCCACCATCAGACACCTCTCAGTCACTACTGTCCAGACGTAAAGTCAGAGATATCTGTGACTTGGCCACCATCAGACACCTCTCAGTCACTACTGTCCAGACGTAAAGTCAGAGATATCTGTGACTTGGCCACCATCAGACACCTCTCAGTCACTACTGTCCAGACGTAAAGTCAGAGATATCTGTGACTTGGCCACCATCAGACACCTCTCAGTCACTACTGTCCAGACGTAAAGTCAGAGATATCTGTGACTTGGCCACCATCAGACACCACTCAGTCACTACTGTCCAGACGTAAAGTCAGAGATATCTGTGACTTGGCCACCATCAGACACCTCTCAGTCACTACTGTCCAGACGTAAAGTCAGAGATATCTGTGACTTGGCCACCATCAGACACCTCTCAGTCACTACTGTCCAGACGTAAAGTCAGAGATATCTGTGACTTGGCCACCATCAGACACCTCTCAGTCACTACTGTCCAGACGTAAAGTCAGAGATATCTGTGACTTGGCCACCATCAGACACCACTCAGTCACTACTGTCCAGACGTAAAGTCAGAGATATCTGTGACTTGGCCACCATCAGACACCTTTCAGTCACTACTGTCCAGGCGTAAAGTTAGAGATATCTGTGACTTGGCCACCATCAGACACCTCTCAGTCACTACTGTCCAGACGTAAAGTAAGGGATATCTGTGACTTGGCCACTATCAGACACCACTCAGTCACTACTGTCCAGACGTAAAGTTAGGGATATCTGTGACTTGTCCACCGTCAGACACCTCTCAGTCACTGCTGTCCAGACGTAAAGTTAGAGATATCTGTGACTTGGCCACCATCAGACACCTCTCAGTCGCTACTGTCCAGAAGTAAAGTTAGGGATATCTGTGACTTGGCCACCATCAGACACCACTCAGTCACTACTGTCCAGACGTAAAGTCAGAGATATCTGTGACTTGGCCACCATCAGACACCTCTCAGTCACTACTGCCCAGAAGTAAAGTCAATGATTTATGTGACCTGGCCACCATCAGACACAACCCAGTCAGTATTACTGTCCAGACGTCAGGTCAGAGACATCTGTGACTTGTTCACCATTAGACACCACTCAGTCACTACTGTCCAGAAGTAAAGTCAATGATTTATGTGACCTGGCCACCATCAGACACCACCCAGTCAGTATTACTGTCCAGACGTAAGGTCAGAGATATCTGTGACTTGGCCACCATCAGACACCACTCAGTCACTACTGTCCAGACGTAAAGTAAGAGATATCTGTGACTTGGCCACTATCAGACACCACTCAGGCACTACTGCCTAGACGTAAAGTCAGAGATATCTGTGACTTGGCCACCATCAGACACCTCTCAGTCACTACTGTCCAGAAGTAAAGTTAGGGATATCTGTGACTTGGCCACCATCATACACCACTCAGTCACTACTGTCCAGACGTAAAGTTAGGGATATCTGTGACCTGGCCACCATCCGACACCACCCAGTCAGTAATACTGTCCAGACGTAAGGTCAGAGATATCTGTGACTTGTCGTACGTCAGACACCTCTCAGTCGCTACTGTCCAGACGTAAAGTCAGAGATATCTGTGACTTGGCCACCATCAGACACCACTCAGTCACTACTGTCCAGACGTAAAGTAAGGGATATCTGTGATTTGACCACCATCAGACACCTCTCAGTCACTACTGTCCAGACGTAAAGTCAGAGATATATATGACTTGGCCACCATCAGACACCTCTCAGTCACTACTGTCCAGACGTAAAGTAAGGGATATCTGGGACTTGGCCACCATCAGACACCACTCAGTCACTACTGTCCAGACGTAAAGTTAGAGATATCTTTAACTTGTTCACCATCAGACACCACTCAGTCACTACTGTCCAAACGTAAAGTCAGAGATATCTGTGACTTGGCCGCCATCAGACACCTCTCAGTCACTACTGTCCAGAAGTAAAGTTAGGGATATCTGTGACTTGGCCACCATCAGACACCTCTCAGTCACTACTGTCCAGACGTAAAGTCAGGGATATCTGTGACTTGGCCACCATCAGACACCACTCAGTCACTACTGTCCAGACGTAAAGTTACAGATATCTGTGACTTGGCCACCATCAGACACCTCTCAGTCGCTACTGTCCAGAAGTAAAGTTAGGGAGATCTGTGACTTGACCACCATCAGACACCTCTCAGTCGCTACTGTCTAGACGTGAAGTTAGGGATATCTTTGACTTGGCCACCATCAGACACCACCCAGTCACTACTGTCCAGACGTAAAGGTAGGGATATCTTTGACTTGGCCACCATCAGACACCACTCTGTCACTACTGTCCAGACGTAAAGTCAGAGAATTCTGTGACTTGGCCACCATCAGACACTACTCAGTCACTACTGTCCAGAAGTAAAGTCAAAGATATCTGTGACTTGGCCACCATCAGACACCTCTCAGTCAATACTGTCCAGAAGTAAAGTCAATGATTTATGTGACCTGGCCACCATCAGACACAACCCAGTCAGTATTACTATCCAGACGTAAGGTCAGAGACATCTGTGACTTGTTCACCATCAGACACCACTCAGCCACTACTGTCCAGAAGTAAAGTCAATGATTTATGTGACCTGGCCACCATCAGACACCACCCAGTCAGTATTACTGTCCAGACGTAAGGTCAGAGATATCTGTGATTTGGCCACCATCAGACACCACTCAGTCACTACTGTCCAGACGAAAAGTAAGGGATATCTCTGAATTGGCCACAATCAGACACCACTCAGTCACTACTGTCCAGAAGTAAAGTCAGAGATGTCTGTAACTTGGCCACCATCAGACACCACTCAGTCACTACTGTCCAAACGTAAAGTCAGAGATATCTGTGACTTGGCCACCATCAGACACCTTTCAGTCACTACTGTCCAGGCGTAAAGTTAGAGATATCTGTGACTTGGCCACCATCAGACACCTCTCAGTCACTACTGTCCAGAAGTAAAGTTAGGGATATCTGTGACTTGGCCACCATCAGACACCACCCAGTCACTACTGTCCAGACGTAAAGTTAGGGATATCTGTGACTTGGCCACCATCAGACACCACTCAGTCACTACTGTCCAGAAGTAAAGTCAGATATATCTGTGACTTGGCCACCATCAGACACCACTCAGTCACTACTGTCCAGACGTAAAGTAAGGGATATCTGTGACTTGGCCACCATCAGACACCACTCAGTCACTACTGTCCAGACGTAAAGTTAGAGATATCTGTGACTTGTCCACCGTCAGACACCTCTCAGTCACTGCTGTCCAGACGTAAAGTCAGAGATATCTGTGACTTGGCCACCATCAGACACCACTCAGTCACTACTGTCCAGACGTAAAGTTAGAGATATCTGTGACTTGACCACAATCAGACAACACGCAGTCACTACTGTCCAGACGTAAAGTAAGGGATATCTGTGACTTGGCCACCATCAGACACCACCCAGACACTACTGTCCAGACGTAAAGTTAGGGATATCTGTGACTTGGCCACCATCAGACACCACTCAGTCACAACTGTCCAGACATAAAGTCAGAGATATCTGTGACTTGGCCACCATCAGACACCACTCAGTCACTACTGTCCAGACGTAAAGTCAGAGATATCTGTGACTTGGCCACCATCAGACACCTCTCAGTCACTACTGTCCAGACGTAAAGTCAGAGATATCTGTGACTTGGCCACCATCAGACACCACTCAGTCACTACTGTCCAGACGTAAAGTCAGAGATATCTGTGACTTGGCCACCATCAGACACCTCTCAGTCACTACTGTCCAGACGTAAAGTCAGAGATATCTGTGACTTGGCCACCATCAGACACCTCTCAGTCACTACTGTCCAGACGTAAAGTCAGAGATATCTGTGACTTGGCCACCATCAGACACCTCTCAGTCACTACTGTCCAGACGTAAAGTCAGAGATATCTGTGACTTGGCCACCATCAGACACCTCTCAGTCACTACTGTCCAGACGTAAAGTCAGAGATATCTGTGACTTGGCCACCATCAGACACCTCTCAGTCACTACTGTCCAGACGTAAAGTCAGAGATATCTGTGACTTGGCCACCATCAGACACCTCTCAGTCACTACTGTCCAGACGTAAAGTCAGAGATATCTGTGACTTGGCCACCATCAGACACCTCTCAGTCACTACTGTCCAGACGTAAAGTCAGAGATATCTGTGACTTGGCCACCATCAGACACCACTCAGTCACTACTGTCCAGACGTAAAGTCAGAGATATCTGTGACTTGGCCACCATCAGACACCTCTCAGTCACTACTGTCCAGACGTAAAGTCAGAGATATCTGTGACTTGGCCACCATCAGACACCTCTCAGTCACTACTGCCCAGAAGTAAAGTCAATGATTTATGTGACCTGGCCACCATCAGACACAACCCAGTCAGTATTACTGTCCAGACGTAAGGTCAGAGACATCTGTGACTTGTTCACCATTAGACACCACTCAGTCACTACTGTCCAGAAGTAAAGTCAATGATTTATGTGACCTGGCCACCATCAGACACCACCCAGTCAGTATTACTTTCCAGACGTAAGGTCAGAGATATCTGTGACTTGGCCACCATCAGACACCACTCAGTCACTACTGTCCAGACGTAAAGTCAGAGATATCTGTGACTTGGCCACCATCAGACACCTCTCAGTCACTACTGTCCAGACAAAAAGTAAGGGATATCTGTGAATTGGCCAACATCAGACACCACTCAGGCACTACTGTCCAGACGTAAAGTCAGAGATATCTGTGACTTGGCAGTCCATCAGACACCTCTCAGTCACTACTGTCCAGAAGTAAAGTTAGGGATATCTGTGACTTGCCCACCATCAGACACCACCCAGTCACTACTGTCCAGACGTAAAGTTAGGGATATCTGTCACTTGGCCACCATCAGACACCACTCAGGCACTACTGTCCAGGTGTAAAGTAAGATATATCTGTGACTTGGCCACCATCAGACACCTCTCTGTCACTACTGTCCAGACGTAAAGTAAGGGATATCTGTGACTTGGCCACCATCAGACACCACTCAGTCACTACTGTCCAGACGTAAATTAAGAGATATCTGTAACTTGTTCACTATCAGACACCACTCAGTCACTACTGTCCAGAAGTAAAGTCAGAGATATCTGTGACTTGGCCACCATCAGACACCACACAGTCACTACTGTCCAGAAGTAAAGTCAGAGATATCTGTGACTTGGCCACCATCAGACACCACTCAGTCACTACTGTCCAGACGTAAAGTCAGAGATATCTGTGACTTGGCCACCATCAGAAACCTTTCAGTCACTACTGTCCAGGCGTAAAGTTAGAGATATCTGTGACTTGGCCACCATCAGAAACCTCTCAGACACTATTGTCCAGACGTAAAGTAAGGGATATCTGTGACTTGGCCACCATCAGACACCACTCAGTCACTACTGTCCAGACGTAAAGTTAGAGATATATGTGACTTGTCCAACGTCAGACACCTCTCAGTCGCTACTGTCCAGACGTAAAGTCAGATATATCTGTGACTTGGCCACCATCAGACACTACTCAGTCACTACTGTCCAGACGTAAAGACAGAGATATCTGTCACTTGGCCACCATCAGACACCTCTCAGTCGCTACTGTGCAGAAGTAAAGTTAGGGACATCTGTGACTTGGCCACCATCAGACAGCACCCAGTCACTACTGTCCAGACGTAAAGTCCGAGATATCAGTGACTTGGCCAACATCAGACACCATTCAGTCACTACTGTCCAGACGTAAAGTCAGAGATATCTGTGACTTGGCCACCATCAGACACCTCTCAGTCACTACTGTCCAGAAGTAAAGACAATGATTTATGTGACTTGTCCACCATCAGACAACACCCATTCAGTATTACTGTCCAGACGTAAGGTCAGAGATATCTGTGACTTGCCCACCATCAGACACCACCCAGTCAGTATTACTGTCCAGACGTAAGGTCAGAGATATCTGTGACTTGGCCACCATCAGACACCTCTCAGTCACTACTGTCCAGACGTAAAGTAAGTGATATCTGTGACTTGGCCACCATCAGACACCTCTCAGTCACTATTGTCCAGACGTAAAGTCAGAGATATCTATGACTTGGCCACCATCAGACACCTCTCAGTCACTACTGTCCAGACGTAAAGTCAGAGATATCTGTGACTTGGCCACCATCAGACACCTCTCAGTCACTACTGTCCAAAGGTAAGTCAGAGATATCTGTGACTTGGCCACCATCAGACACCTCTCAGTCACTACTGTCCAGACGTAAAGTAAGGGATATCTGTGACTTGGCCACCATCAGACACCACTCAGTCACTACTGTCCAGGCGTAAAGTAAGAGATATCTGTGACTTGTTCACCATCAGACACCACTCAGTCGCTACTGTCAAGACGTAAAGTCAGAGATATCTGTGACTTGGCCACCATCAGACACCTTTCAGTCACTACTGTCCAGGCGTAAAGTCTGAGATATCTGTGACTTAGCCACCATCAGACACCTCTCAGTCACTACTGTCCAGAAGTAAAGTCAGAGATATCTGTGACTTGGCCACCATTAGACACCACTCAGTCACTACTGTCCAGAAGTAAAGTCAGATATATCTGTGACTTGGCCAACATCAGACACCACTCAGTAACTACTGTCCAGACGTAAAGTCAGAGATATCTGTGACTTGGCCACCATCAGACACCTCTCAGTCACTACTGTCCAGACGTAAAGTCAGAGATATCTGTGACTTGGCCACCATCAGACACCTCTCAGTCACTACTGTCCAGACGTAAAGTTAGAGATATCTGTGACTTGGCCACCATCAGACACCTCTCAGTCACTACTGTCCAGACGTAAAGTCAGAGATATCTGTGACTTGGCCACCATCAGACACCTCTCAGTCACTACTGTCCAGACGTAAAGTCAGAGATATCTGTGACTTGGCCACCATCAGACACCTCTCAGTCACTACTGTCCAGACGTAAAGTCAGAGATATCTGTGACTTGGCCACCATCAGACACCTCTCAGTCACTACTGTCCAGACGTAAAGTCAGAGATATCTGTGACTTGGCCACCATCAGACACCTCTCAGTCACTACTGTCCAGACGTAAAGTCAGAGATATCTGTGACTTGGCCACCATCAGACACCTCTCAGTCACTACTGTCCAGACGTAAAGTCAGAGATATCTGTGACTTGGCCACCATCAGACACCTCTCAGTCACTACTGTCCAGACGTAAAGTCAGAGATATCTGTGACTTGGCCACCATCAGACACCTCTCAGTCACTACTGTCCAGACGTAAAGTCAGAGATATCTGTGACTTGGCCACCATCAGACACCTCTCAGTCACTACTGTCCAGACGTAAAGTCAGAGATATCTGTGACTTGGCCACCATCAGACACCTTTCAGTCACTACTGTCCAGACGTAAAGTCAGAGATATCTGTGACTTGGCCACCATCAGACACCCCTCAGTCACTACGGTCCAGACGTAAAGTCAGAGATATCTGTGACTTGGCCACCATCAGACACCTCTCAGTCACTACTGTCCAGACGTAAAGTAAGGGATATCTGTGACTTGGCCACCATCAGACACCACTCAGTCACAACTGTCCAGACGTAAAGTTAGAGATATCTGTGACTTGTCCACCGTCAGACACCTCTCAGTCGCTACTGTCCAGACGTAAAGTCTGAGATATCTGTGACTTGGCCACCATCAGACACCACTCAGTCACTACTGTCCAGACGTAAAGTCAGAGATATCAGTGACTTGGTCAACATCAGACACCACTCAGTCACTACTGCCCAGAAGTAAAGTCAGAGATATCTGTGACTTGGCCACCATCAGACACCTCTCAGTCACTACTGTCCAGAAGTAAAGTCAATGATTTATGTGACTTGGCCACCATCAGACACCACCCAGTCAGTATTACTGTCCAGCCGTAAAGTTAGGGATATCTGTGACTTGGCCACCATCAGACACTACCCAGACACTACTGTCCAGACGTAAAGTTAGGGATATCTGTGACTTGGCCACCATTAGACACCACTCAGTCACTACTGTCCAGAAGTAAAGTCAGATATATCTGTGACTTGGCCAACATCAGACACCACTCAGTCACTACTGTCCAGACGTAAAGTCAGAGATATCTGTGACTTGGCCACCATCAGACACCTCTCAGTCACTACTGTCCAGACGTAAAGTCAGAGATATCTGTGACTTGGCCACCATCAGACACCTCTCAGTCACTACTGTCCAGACGTAAAGTCAGAGATATCTGTGACTTGGCCACCATCAGACACCACCCAGACACTACTGTCCAGACGTAAAGTTAGGGATATCTGTGACTTGGCCACCATCAGACACCACCCAGACACTACTGTCCAGACGTAAAGTTAGGGATATCTGTGACTTGGCCACCATCAGACACCACTCAGTCACAACTGTCCAGACATAAAGTCAGAGATATCTGTGACTTGGCCACCATCAGACACCACTCAGTCACTACTGTCCAGAAGTAAAGTCAGAGATATCTGTGACTTGGCCACCATCAGACACCTCTCAGTTACTACTGTCCAGAAGTAAAGTCAATGATTTATGTGACTTGGCCACCATCAGACACCACTCAGTCAGTATTACTGTCCAGACGTAAAGTCAGAGATATCTGTGACTTTGCCACCATCAGACACCACTCAGTCACTACTGTCCAGACGTAAAGTAAGGGATATCTGTGACTTGGCCACCATCAGACACCTCTCAGTCACTATTGTCCAGACGTAAAGTCAGAGATATCTGTGACTTGGCCACCATCAGACACCTCTCAGTCACTACTGTCCAGACGTAAAGTCAGAGATATCTGTGACTTGGCCACCATCAGACACCACTCAGTCACTACTGTCCAGACGTAAAGTAAGAGATATCTGTGACTTGGCCACATTCAGACACCACTCAGTCACTACTGTCCAGACGTAAAGTTAGAGATATCTGTGACTTGTCCACCATCAGACACCCCTCAGTCACTACTGTCCAGACGTGAGTTCAGAGATATCTGTGACTTGGCTACCATCACACACCACTCAGTCACTACTGTCCAGACGTAAAGTCAGAGATATCTGTGACTTGTCCACCATCAGACACCTCTCAGTCACTACTGTCCAGAAGTAAAGTCAATGATTTGTGTGACTTGGCCACCATCAGACACCACCCAGTCACTATTGTCCAGACGTAAAGTCAGAGATATCTGTGACTTGGCCACCATCAGACACCTCTCAGTCACTACTGTCCAGACGTAAAGTAAGGGATATCTGTGACTTGGCCACCATCAGACACCACTCAGTCACTACTGTCCAGACGTAAAGTTAGAGATATCTTTGACTTGTTCACCATCAGACACCACTCAGTCACTACTGTCCAGAAGTAAAGTCAGAGATATCTGTGACTTGCCCACCATCAGACACCACTCAGTCACTACTGTCCAAACGTAAAGTCAGAGATATCTGTGACTTGACCATCATCAGACACCTCTCAGTCACTACTGTCCAGAAGTAAAGTTAGGGATATCTGTGACTTGGCCACCATCAGACACCACCCAGTCACTACAGTCCAGACGTAAAGTTAGTGATATCTGTGACTTGGCCACCATCAGACACCACTCAGTCACTACTGTCCAGAAGTAAAGTCAGATATATCTGTGACTTGGCCACCATCAGACACCACTCAGTCACTACTGTCCAGACGTAAAGTCAGAGATATCTGTGACTTGGCCACCATCAGACACCTTTCAGTCACTACTGTCCAGACGTAAAGTTAGAGATATCTGTGACTTGGCCACCATCAGACACCTCTCAGTCACTACTGTCCAGACGTAAAGTCAGAGATATCTGTGACTTGGCCACCATCAGACACCTCTCAGTCACTACTGTCCAGACGTAAAGTCAGAGATATCTGTGACTTGGCCACCATCAGACACCTCTCAGTCACTACTGTCCAGACGTAAAGTCAGAGATATCTGTGACTTGGCCACCATCAGACACCTCTCAGTCACTACTGTCCAGACGTAAAGTCAGAGATATCTGTGACTTGGCCACCATCAGACACCTCTCAGTCACTACTGTCCAGACGTAAAGTCAGAGATATCTGTGACTTGGCCACCATCAGACACCACTCAGTCACTACTGTCCAGACGTAAAGTCAGAGATATCTGTGACTTGGCCACCATCAGACACCTCTCAGTCACTACTGTCCAGACGTAAAGTCAGAGATATCTGTGACTTGGCCACCATCAGACACCTCTCAGTCACTACTGTCCAGACGTAAAGTCAGAGATATCTGTGACTTGGCCACCATCAGACACCTCTCAGTCACTACTGTCCAGACGTAAAGTCAGAGATATCTGTGACTTGGCCACCATCAGACACCTCTCAGTCACTACTGTCCAGACGTAAAGTCAGAGATATCTGTGACTTGGCCACCATCAGACACCACTCAGTCACTACTGTCCAGACGTAAAGTCAGAGATATCTGTGACTTGGCCACCATCAGACACCTCTCAGTCACTACTGTCCAGACGTAAAGTCAGAGATATCTGTGACTTGGCCACCATCAGACACCACTCAGTCACTACTGTCCAGACGTAAAGTCAGAGATATCTGTGACTTGGCCACCATCAGACACCACTCAGTCACTACTGTCCAGACGTAAAGTCAGAGATATCTGTGACTTGGCCACCATCAGACACCTCTCAGTCACTACTGTCCAGACGTAAAGTTAGAGATATCTGTGACTTGGCCACCATCAGACACCACTCAGTCACTACTGTCCAGACGTAAAGTCAGAGATATCTGTGACTTGGCCACCATCAGACACCACTCAGTCACTACTGTCCAGATGTAAAGTTAGGGATACCTGTGACTTGGCCACCATGAGACACCACTCAGTCACTACTGTCCAGATGTAAAGTCAGAGATATCTGTGACTTGGCCACCATCAGACACCACTCAGTCACTACTGTCCAGATGTAAAGTTAGGGATACCTGTGACTTGGCCACCATCAGACACCAATCAGTCACTACTGTCCAGACGTAAAGTTAGAGATATCTGTGACTTGGCCACCATCAGACACCTCTCAGTCTCTACTGTCCAGACGTAAAGTCAGAGATATCTGTTACTTGGCCACCATCAGACACCACCCAGTCACTACTGTCCAGGCGTAAAATCAGAAATATCTGTGACTTGGCCACCATCAGACACCACTCAGTCACTACTGTCCAGACGTAAAGTTAGGGATATCTGTGACTTGGCCACCATCAGACACCTCTCAGTCACTACTGTCCAGGTGTAAAGTAAGAGATATCTGTGACTTGGCCACCATCAGACACCTCTCAGTCACTATTGTCCAGACTTAAAGTCAGAGATATCTGTGACTTGGCCACCATCAGACATCTCTCAGTCACTACTGTCCAGACGTAAAGTCAGAGATATCTGTGACTTGGCTATACACAGCTACAACATTAATGGATAGTTCTTACTATATTTGATTTGTTAAAAAAAATGATCAAAAAAAATCTAGCAACGAAAGTTTTGCCGCCTCGGAGATTATTTTAAGGCCGTCGTAGACTCTATATCTGGTATTAGGCTGATTGCGAGAGCCTGACAAACTATAAATATAACATCATCACATCATAACACACAAGTAGATATGACACATAATAAATATTTTAACAACAAAATGTGGAGAAAAGCTGTTTCATATTATCATTCTTCCTTCAATGCTGATCCCAAGAAATCAGGTTGCCGCAATACAAGGTTAATAAAACCCAGGGAGGGCTCCATAAACTTGTCGAATTATTAATTAGACACCTTAATATCATTACTTTCCACTTCCAATGGAACTCTCTGGGTCGATATGACTTATTAGATGAACCCTAATGTTACACAATATGTCATTATCTATCTCCTAAGCTAACCAGGCTTTATTACAAAATTGACCCTTGGTGTCGAGTGTTAAGTAAATTTTAAGGATGTTTGGTAAGACTAGGGGTAAACCGGAAACTCTGAGGTCAACCGAAAACTCTTAGGTTAACCGGAAACTCTGGTGTCTGGTGTCGAGGTTGTACAGTGCTGGAGGACGCATGTGTTGACAATGTATAGTATTGTATGGACGACGAGCGTCTGGTGTCGAGGTTGTACAGTGCTGGGGACGCATGCGTTGACGGTGTATGATATTGTATGGACGACGAGCGTCTGGTGTCGAAGTTGTACAGTTCTGGGGGACGCATGTGTCGACGGTTTATGATATTGTGTGGACGACGAGCGTCTGGTGTCGAAGTTGTACAGTGCTGGGGGACGCATGTGTTGACGGTTTATGATATTGTATGGACGACGAGCGTCTGGTGTCGAGGTTGTACAGTGCTTGGGGACGCATGTGTTGACGGTTTATGATATTGTGTGGACGATGAGCGTCTGGTGTCGAGGTTGTACATCCAGTGCTGGGGGATGCATTTGTTGACGGTGTATAATATTGTATGGACGACGAGCGTCTGGTGTCGAGGTTGTACAGTGCTGGAGGACGCATGTGTCGACGGTGTATGATATTGTGTGGACGACGAGCGTCTGGGTGCGAGGTTGTACAGTGCTGGATGACGCATGTGTTGACGGTGTATGATATTGTACGGACGACGAGCGTCTGGTGTCGAGGTTGTACAGTGCTGGGGGACGCGTGTGTTGACGGTGTATGATATTGTGTGGACGACGAGCGTCTGGTAGCGAGGTTGTACAGTGCTGGATGACGCATGTGTTGACGGTGTATGATATTGTGTGGACGACGAGCGTCTGGTAGCGAGGTTGTACAGTGCTGGAGGACGCATGTGTTAACTGTGTATGATATTGTGTGGATGACGAGCCTTTGATGCTTTGATGTCGAGGTTGTACAGTGCTGGAGGACGCATGTGTTGACGGTGTATGATATTGTGTAGACGACGAGCGTCTGGTGTCGAGGTTGTACAGTGTTGGAGGACGCGTGTGTTGACGGTGTATGATATTGTGTGGACGACGAGCGTCTGGTAGCGAGGTTGTACAGTGCTGGAGGACGCATGTGTTGACGGTGTATGATATTGTGTGGACGACGAGCGTCTGGTGTCGAGGTTGTACAGTGCTGGAGGACGCTTGTGTTGACGGTGTCTGATATTGTGTGGACGACGAGCGTCTGGTGTCTAGGTTGTACAGTGCTGGAGGACGCATGTGTTGACGGTGTATGATATTGTGTGGATGACGAACCTCTGATGTCGAGGTTGTACAGTGCTGGAGGACGCATGTGTCGACGGTGTATGATATTATGTGGACGACGAGCGTCTTGTGTCGAGGTTGTACAGTGCTGGAGAACGCATGTGTTGACGGTGTATGGTAATGTGTGGACGACGAGAGTCTGGTAGCGAGGTTGAACAGTGCTGGAGAACGCATGTAGTGACGGTGTATGGTAATGTGTGGACGACGAGCGTCTGGTTGCGAGGTTGTACAGTGCTGGAGGACGCATGTGTCGACGGTGTATGATATTGTGTGGACGACGAGCGTCTGGTAGCGAGGTTGTACAGTGCTGGATGACGTATATATTGACGGTGTATGATATTGTGTGAATGACGAGCGTCTGGTGTCGAGGTTGTACAGTGCTGGAGAACGCATGTGTTGACGGTGTATGGTAATGTGTGGACGACGAGCGTCTGGTAGCGAGGTTGTACAGTGCTGGAGGACGCATGTGTCGACGGTGTATGATATTTTGTGGACGACGAGCGTCTGGTAGCGAGGTTGTACAGTGCTGGATGACGCATGTGTTGACGGTGTATGATATTGTGCGGACGACGAGCGACTTGTGTCGAGGTTGTACAGTGCTGGAGGACGCATGTGTTGACGGTGTATGATATTGTGTAGACGACGAGCGTCTGGTGTCGAGGTTTTACAGTGCTGGAGGACGCATGTGTTGACGGTGT
>SAYR01037205.1:128297-175868 GCA_004382745.1 Argopecten irradians irradians | reverse complement strand
GACGCGTGTGTTGACGGTGAATGATATTGTGTGGACGACGAGCGTCTGGTATCTAGGTTGTACAGTGCTGGAGGACGCATGTGTTGACGGTGTATGATATTGTGTGGATGACGAACCTCTGATGTCGAGGTTGTACAGTGCAGGAGGACGCATGTGTCGACGGTGTATGATATTGTGTGGACGACGAGCATCTGGTAGCGAGGTTGTACAGTGCTGGATGACGCATGTGTTGACGGTGTATGATATTGTACGGACGACGAGCGTCTGGTGTCTAGGTTGTACAGTGCTGGAGGACGCATGTGTCGACGGTGTATGATATTGTGTGGACGACGAGCGTCTGGTAGCGAGGTTGTACAGTGCTGGATGACGCATGTGTTGACGGTGTATGATATTGTGTGGATGACGAGCGTCTGGTGTCGAGGTTGTACAGTGCTGGAGAACGCATGTGTTGACGGTGTATGGTAATGTGTGGACGACGAGCGTCTGGTAGCGAGGTTGTACAGTGCTGGAGGACGCATGTGTCGACGGTGTATGATATTGTGTGGACGACGAGCGTCTGGTAGCGAGGTTGTACAGTGCTGGATGATGCATGTGTTGACGGTGTATGATATTGTGTGGATGACGAGCGTCTGGTGTCGAGGTTGTACAGTGCTGGAGAACACATGTGTTGACGGTGTATGGTAATGTGTGGACGACGAGCGTCTGGTAGCGAGGTTGTACAGTGCTGGAGGACGCATGTGTCGACGGTGTATGATATTGTGTGGATGACGAGCCTTTGATGCTTTGATGTCGAGGTTGTACAATGCTGGAGGACGCATGTGTCGACGGTGTATGATATTGTGTGGACGACGAGCATCTGGTAGCGAGGTTGTACAGTGCTGGAGAACGCATGTGTTGACGGTGTATGGTAATGTGTGGACGACGAGCGTCTGGTAGCGAGGTTGTACAGTGCTGGAGAACGCATGTGTTGACGGTGTATGGTATTGTGTGGACGACGAGCGTCTGGTAGCGAGGTTGTACAGTGCTGGAGGACGCATGTGTCGACGGTGTATGATATTGTGTGGACGACGAGCGTCTGGTAGCGAGGTTGTACAGTGCTGGATGATGCATGTGTTAACTGTGTATGATATTGTGTGGATGACGAGCCTTTGATGCTTTGATGTCGAGGTTGTACAGTGCTGGAGGACGCATGTGTCGACGGTGTATGATATTGTGTGGACGACGAGCATCTGGTAGCGAGGTTGTACAGTGCTGGAGAACGCATGTGTTGACGGTGTACGGTAATGTGTGGACGACGAGCGTCTGGTAGCGAGGTTGTACAGTGCTGGAGGACGCATGTGTCGACGGTGTATGATATTGTGTGGACGACGAGCGTCTGGTAGCGAGGTTGTACAGTGCTGGATGATGCATGTGTTAACTGTGTATGATATTGTGTGGATGACGAGCCTTTGATGCTTTGATGTCGAGGTTGTACAGTGCTGGAGGACGCATGTGTCGACGGTGTATGATATTGTGTGGACGACGAGCATCTGGTAGCGAGGTTGTACAGTGCTGGAGAACGCATGTGTTGACGGTGTACGGTAATGTGTGGACGACGAGCGTCTGGTAGCGAGGTTGCACAGTGCTGGAGGACGCATGTGTCGAAGTTGTATGATATTGTGTGAACGACGAGCGTCTGGTAGCGAGGTTATACAGTGCTGGATGATGCATGTGTTAACTGTGTATGATATTGTGTGGATGACGAGCCTTTGATGCTTTGATGTCGAGGTTGTACAGTGCTGGAGGACGCATGTGTCGACGGTGTATGATATTATGTGGACGACGAGCATCTGGTAGCGAGGTTGTACAGTGCTGGAGAACGCATGTGTTGACGGTGTACGGTAATGTGTGGACGACGAGCGTCTGGTAGCGAGGTTGTACAGAACTGGAGGACGCATGTGTCGACGGTGTATGATATTGTCTGGACGACGAGCGTCTGGTAGCGAGGTTGTACAGTGCTGGATGATGCATGTGTTAAATGTGTATGATATTGTGTGGATGACGAGCCTTTGATGCTTTGATGTCGGGATTGTACAGTGCTGGGGGACGCATGTGTTGACGGTGTATGATATTGTGTAGACGACGAGCGTCTGGTGTCGAGGTTGTACTGTGCTGGAGGACGCGTGTGTTGATGGTGTATGATATTGTGTGGACGACGAGTGTCTGGTGTCGAGGTTGTACAGTGCTGGAGGACGCATGTGTTGACGGTGTATGATATTGTGTTGACGACGAGCGTCTGGTAGCGAGGTTGTACAGTGCTGGAGGACGCGTGTGTTGACGGTGTATGATATTGTGTGGACGACGAGCGTCTGGTATCTAGGTTGTACACTGCTGGAGGACGCATGTGTTGACGGTGTATGATATTGTGTGGATTACGAACCTCTGATGTTGAGGTTGTACAGTGCTGGAGGACGCATGTGTCGACGGTGTATGATATTGTGTGGACGACGAGCATCTGGTAGCGAGGTTGTACAGTGCTGGAGGACGCATGTGTTGACGGTGTATGATATTGTGTGGACGACGAGCGTCTGGTGTCGAGGTTGTACAGTGCTGGAGGACGCATGTGTTGACGGTGTATGATATTGTGTGGACGACGAGCGTCTGGTATCTAGGTTGTACAGTGCTGGATGACGCATGTGTTGACGGTGTATAATATTGTGTGGATGACGAACCTCTGATGTCGAGGTTGTACAGTGCTGGAGGACGCATGTGTCGACGGTGTATGATATTGTGTGGACGACGAGCATCTGGTAGCGAGGTTGTACAGTGCTGGATGACGCATGTGTTGACGGTGTATGATATTGTGTGGATGACGAGCGTCTGGTGTCGAGGTTGTACAGTGCTGGAGAACGCATGTGTTGACGGTGTATGGTAATGTGTGGACGACGAGCGTCTGGTAGCGAGGTTGTACAGTGCTGTATGACGCATGTGTTGACGGTGTATGATATTGTACGGACGACGAGCGTCTGGTGTCCAGGTTGTACAGTGCTGGGGGACGCGTGTGTTGACGGTGTATGATATTGTACGGACGTCGAGCGTCTGGTGTCGAGGTTGTACATGCAGTGCTGGGGGATGCATTTGTTGACGGTGTATAATATTGTATGGACGACGAGCGTATGGTGTCTAGGTTGTACAGTGCTGGGGGACGCGTGTGTTGACGGTGTATGATATTGTGTGGATGACGAGCCTTTGATGTCGAGGTTGTACAGTGCTGGAGGACGCATATGTCGACGGTGTATGATATTGTGTGGACGACGAGCATCTGGTAGCGAGGTTGTACAGTGCTGGAGAACGCATGTGTCGAAATTGTATGATATTGTGTGAACGACGAGCGTCTGGTAGCGAGGATGTACAGTGCTGGATGATGTATGTGTTAACTGTGTATGATATTGTGTGGATGACGAGCCTTTGATGCTTTGATGTCGAGGTTGTACAGTGCTGGAGGACGCATGTGTCGACGGTGTATGATATTGTGTGGACGACGAGCGTCTGGTAGCGAGATTGTACAGTGCTGGATGATGCATGTGTTAACTGTGTATGATATTGTGTGGATGACGAGCCTTTGATGCTTTGATGTCGAGGTTGTACAGTGCTGGAGGACGCATGTGTTGACGGTGTATGATATTGTGTGGATGACGAGCGTCTGGTGTCGAGGTTGTACAGTGATGTAGAACGCATGTGTTGACGATGTATGGTAATGTGTGGACGACGAGCGTCTGGTAGCGAGGTTGTACAGTGCTGGAGGACGCATGTGTCGACGGTGTATGATATTGTGTGGACGACGAGAGTCTGCTAGCGAGGTTGTACAGTGCTGGATGACGCATGTGTTGACGGTGTATGATATTGTACGGACGATGAGCGTCTGGTGTCGAGGTTGTACAGTGCTGGGGGACGCGTGTGTTGACGTTGTATGATATTGTACTGACGACGAGCGTCTGGTGTCGAGGTTGTACATGCAGTGCTGGGGGATGCATTTGTTGACGGTGTATAATATTGTATGGACGACGAGCGTCTGGTGTCTAGGTTGTACAGTGCTGGGGGACGCGTGTGTTGACGGTTTATGATATTGTATGGATAAGGAGCCTTTGATGTTGAGGTTGTACAGTGCTGGAAGACGCATGTGTCAACGGTGTATGATATTGTGTGGACAACGAGCATCTGGTAGCGAGGTTGTACAGTGCTGGAGGACGCATGTGTCGACGGTGTATGATATTGTGTGGACGAAGAGCGTCTGGTAGCGAGGTTGTACAGTGCTGGATGATGCATGTGTTAACTGTGTATGATACTGTGTGGATGACGAGCCTTTGATGCTTTGATGTGGAGGTTGTACAGTGCTGGAGGACGCATGTGTCGACGGTGTATGATATTGTGTGGACGACGAGCATCTGGTAGCGAGGTTGTACAGTGCTGGAGGAAGCATGTGTTGACGGTGTATGATATTGTGTGGACGACGACCGTCTGGTGTCGAGGTTGGACAGTGCTGGAGGACGCATGTGTTGACGGTGTATGATATAATGTGGACGACGAGCGTCTGTTGTCG
Source organism: Argopecten irradians irradians (assembly GCA_004382745.1). Classification (NCBI taxonomy): domain Eukaryota; kingdom Metazoa; phylum Mollusca; class Bivalvia; order Pectinida; family Pectinidae; genus Argopecten; species Argopecten irradians. The sequence goes on along the minus strand of SAYR01037205.1, from coordinate 171,289 downwards.
AGGTTGTACAGTGCTGGAGGACGCGTGTGTTGACGGTGTTTGATATTGTGTGGACGACGAGCGTCTGGTATCTAGGTCGTACAGTGCTGGAGGACGCATGTGTCGACGGTGTATGATATTGTGTGGACGACGAGCGTCTGGTAGCGAGGTTGTACAGTGCTGGATGACGCATATGTTGACGGTGTATGATATTGTGTGGATGACGAGCGTCTGGTGTCGAGGTTGTACAGTGATGTAGAACGCATGTGTTGACGGTGTATGGTAATGTGTGGACGACGAGCGTCTGGTAGCGAGGTTGTACAGTGCTGGAGGACGCATGTGTCGACGGTGTATGATATTGTGTGGACGACGAGCGTCTGGTAGCGAGGTTGTCAGTGCTGGATGACGCATATGTTGACGGTGTATGATATTGTGTGGATGACGAGCGTCTGGTGTCGAGGTTGTACAGTGATGTAGAACGCATGTGTTGACGGTGTATGGTAATGTATGGACGACGAGCGTCTGGTAGCGAGGTTGTACAGTGCTGGAGGACGCATGTGTCGACGGTGTATGATATTGTGTGGACGACGAGCGTCTGCTAGCGAGGTTGTACAGTGCTGGGGGACGCGTGTGTTGACGGTGTATGATATTGTACGGACGACGAGCGTCTGGTGTCGAGGTTGTTCATGCAGTGCTGGGGGATGCATTTGTTGACGGTGTATAATATTGTATGGACGACGAGCGTCTGGTGTCTAGGTTGTACAGTGCTGGGGGACGCGTGTGTTGACGGTGTATGATATTGTGTGGATGACGAGCCTTTGATGTCGAGGTTGTACAGTGCTGGAGGACGCATGTGTCGAAGTTATATGATATTGTGTGATCGACGAGCGTCTGGTGGCGAGGTTGTACAGTGCTGGATGATGCATGTGTTAACTGTGTATGATATTGTGTGGATGACGAGCCTTTGATGCTTTGATGTCGAGGTTGTACAGTGCTGGAGGACGCATGTGTCGACGGTGTATGATATTGTGTGGACGACGAGCATCTGGTAGCGAGGTTGTACAGTGCTGGAGAACGCATGTGTTGACGGTGTACGGTAATATGTGGAAGACGAGCGTCTGGTAGTGTTAACAGTGCTGGAGGACGCATGTGTCGACGGTGTTTGATATTGTGTGGACGACGAGCGTCTGGTAGCGAGGTTGTACAGTGCTGGATTATGCATGTGTTAACTGTGTATGATATTGTGTGGATGACGAGCCTTTGATGCTTTGATGTCGAGGTTGTACAGTGCTGGAGGACGCATGTGTCGACGGTGTATGATATTGTGTGGACGACGAGCATCTGGTAGCGAGGTTGTACAGTGCTGGAGGACGCATGTGTTTACGGTGTATGATATTGTGTGGATGACGAGCGTCTGGTGTCGAGGTTGTACAGTGCTGGAGAACGCATGTGTTGACGGTGTTTGGTAATGTGTGGACGACGAGCGTCTGGTAGCGAGGTTGTACAGTGCTGAAGGACGCATGTGTCGACGGTGTATGATATTGTGTGGATGACGAGCGTCTGGTGTCGAGGTTGTACAGTGATGTAGAACGCATGTGTTGACGATGTATGGTAATGTGTGGACGACGAGCGTCTGTGTCGACGGTGTATGATATTGTGTGGACGACGAGCATCTGGTGTCGAGGTTGTACAGTGCTGGGGGACGCATGTGTTGACGATGTATGATATTGTGTGGACGACGAGTGTCTGGTGTCGAGGTTGTACAGTGCTGGAGGACGCGTGTGTTGACGGTTTATGATATTGTGTAGACGACGAGCGTATGGTAGCGAGGTTGTACAGTGCTGAAGGACGCACGTGTTGACGTTTTATGATATTGTGTGGACGACGAGCGTCTGATGTCGAGGTTGTACAGTGCTGGGGGACGCATGTGTTGACGGTGTATGATATTGTGTGGACGACGAGCGTCTGGTAGCGAGGTTGTATAGTGCTGGAGGACGCATGTGTTGACGATTTATGATATTGTATGGACGACGACCGTCTGATGGCGATGTTGTACAGTCAAATTATGTTGTGTCTCTGACTGGGGACAGAACCCACAGCCGTCCTCACAAAGGTGAACTGAAGATATCAGCTATCTATAAAACAAGCTATAATGTGATGTAGATACAGTGAACACGTAGAGGGCTAGATATTTGCACTTTCTGCAACAATCCATATTTCATGTATCATTTGATCGAATATCCTTCAGACTATAGTTTACATGTATTATTTATATTTAGTCGTGAAACAGCCTTTTATAGCTTATAAATAAACCTATTTCACTCGAGAGAGTCGGCTTGCAAGGATTCGGGAATTAGTTTGAAAAATCAATTCGCTTGACATAATCATTGCATTTGAAATTCTGGCGTTACTTTTGAGAATCACCAGCCTCTTGACTTGGATGTATTTACACTAGATACGATTAAAATTCAAATGTGTATGAAGAAACTGCATAAAGTAACATGAAATACGGCCATGCGTAGTAATTACTTCTTGTTCGGGAAATGGTCAATCTGTTGTATGAAACTTTCACATAGTACTTGAGACATTGTGACAGTCAACTAAAAAGTTATTTATTTCCCACGGTAGGAAAAAGGAGTACACACTCATTCGGTTTAGTGAATGAATCTTTGATTATCAAAAAAAGCGCCTCGCTTCGAGCGAAATAATGTAATTAACCTGCAATTTGCCTTCGTTTTGAATGTCTTCTACATGTACAATAGTATGTATAAGGAAATGGTTGTAGGATAAACCGACTACATCGTTAGTACCTTACTAGTTTTATGTTGGTGCTCGAGGACTCGTCATCTCGGCTGCACCAAAATAAACTTTGTATTGTAAGATACTAACTATGTAGTTTCGATTTATCCGCCTACATATGCGAGTCCTAAAAACAAACATCGTAAATAATTATCGTCTTTTATCAAAACAAATGTCCATTATAAACAATAAGATTTGGGGTCTAACGTCCTATTAATCGCCAGGGTCATGTAAGGACGTGCCAGGTTTGTTGGTGAAGGAAAGCCGGAGTATCCGAACAGAAAACACCGACTAGCGGTTACCTAGCAACTGCCCCACGTGGGATTCGAAGTGTAGAGCTTGTGGTACATGTAATATGTCGAGCGATCTTTAACCACTCGCCCACCGCTGCCCCCTTATAAACAATAAAGTAGTTCATGTATTTTAATTTACCAAGCAGTGCCTCTACAAAAGAGGTATGGCGCATTCGACCTATTCAAGGTAACAAAATCCAGAAATAAATATCAAAATATGAAGTTTCTTAATACATATACTTCACATCTGATATATAAATTATATTTTTTGAGAAAATATATATGTAGATTGATAATTGCAGTAGATAATTAAATGACCACCAAGTTTTATCATCGTCCGAATTGTAACTTTTGGTTTACTATAAATCATTTTGTTTGACGTAGGAAATTACAACTTTAATCCTTTCCCAAAACGTGGCCCTCCGATGAGCTCATGCCGAAAAATGAGAAAAACGTAATTGAGGAAATATTTTAATCCAGTATCACCCAGACATAGATGTGAGAACAAAATTAGTTTAAAGTCTGTGTAGATCAGATGGTTGAGACGTGGCACCTTGTGCTGGAGGTTCAGTGTTCGAATCACTATTAAGTCGCGTTTTTATGTTAACAAGAAACATACAACATCAATCCTTTATTTTGTCATATCGAATAGATATTTTGAATTACATGCGATATCAACTAAATAGATTCACAAATAAAGATGATAGAAATAATTGGAAAAAAATGTACTAATAATAAACGATAGACTTTATATAAATTGTATTTATTGTGTAACGTCAACCCTGGCAGAGAAAGAGTCGGTATTGATTAATAATAATAATGATTAGTACAAATTAAGTTTCGCAGTGATTAGATATAAATGTGCCACTTATTATGCGAACAATGAAATACACTGCAATGGTGGCAATCTATTTTGGAATGGGAGACCCCCTAATACGTCACATGACATTTTACCTCTATAGTGTATTTTTAGCCCGAGCAAGAACTGTGCGCGGCCTCGGTCGTGGCAGGCGGAAAGTGATCATACCTCTTTTAATTGTCATTCACCATTAAAATGATAAACCTTTAAGCCACAAAACACAATGACATTAGTAAAGACAATCCATTCAGGATTCATGGTCGTTTTTAAGTGGTATTTTACACACTGGTTCAACGATGATGAAATTGGTTGATAAGCCCCGTCAATGGTAGATACCACAGGGGGATCTGAGAATAAGTTACAGATTATATACTCATGAACCCACCAGACACAGGGATCTGAGAATAAGTTACAGATTATATAATCATGGACCCACCAGACACAGGGATCTGAGAATAAGTTACAGATTATATAATCATGGACCCACCAGACACATGGATCTGAGAATAAGTTACAGATTATATGATCATGGACCCACCAGACACAGGGATCTGAGAATAAGTTACAGATTATATAATCATGGACCCACCAGACACAGGTATCTGAGAATAAGTTACAGATTATATAATCATGGACCCACCAGACACAGGGATCTGAGAATTAGTTACAGATTATATAATCATGAACCCACCAGAGAGCCCTAAAACCATTTGAGACGTTTTAGAGCTCTAGATAAAAGGGTGGCAAGCCCTTAGACTACAAATTTCTAACCCGCCTACCTTTAGCGGCTATAAAAACATATTTCTAGCACATCTTCATAAAAGCGGTTACTACCGTTGGAAAGAGCGATCATTTTCCTTTCAAAATCATCCTATACATCTATACAAAGTGCCGTCATTAAGACGATTTAAGCCCCATTATGACAATATTACTCTAAATTCTTGAAAATCATCTAATTAAAATTCATAGTGTCTATATGGCCGGCTGTAATCTCACTGGCCGGCAATACAAAGTCTCTCTTCTCGGGACGTTGTACATCTATATATAGATTTCGCCGTAACTATTTAAATGATATACAACTGTGGAGAGAGATTGTAGCGGAGGTCTTGCTCATGCATATCATATTGGACACAATGACCGTCAATGGTAGATGCGCCCTGTCAATGGTAAATATGCCCTGTCAATGGTTGATACGCCTTGTCAATGGTAAATACGCCCTGTCAATGGTAGATACGCCCTGTCAATGGAAGATACGCCCTGTCAACGGTAGATACGCCCCGTCAATGGTAGATACGCCGTGTCAATGATAGAACGCCCTGTCAATGGTAGATACGCCCCGTCAATGGTAGATACGCCCTGTCAATGGTAGATACGCCCTGTCAATGGTAGAACGCCCTGTCAATGGTAGAACGCCTGTCAATGGTAGATACGCCTGTCAATGGTTGATACGCCCTGTCAATGGTAGATACGTCCTGTCAATGGTAGATACACCCCGTCAATGGTAGATACGCTCGTCAATGGTAGATACGCCCTGTCAATGGTAGAACGCCCTGTCAATGGTAGAACGCCCTGTCAATGATAGAACGCCCCGTCAATGGTAGAACGCCCCGTCAATGGTAGATACGCCCTGTCAATGGTAGATACGCCCTGTCAATGGTAGAACGCCCTGTCAATGGTAGAACGCCTGTCAATGGTAGATACGCCTGTCAATGGTTGATACGCCCTGTCAATGGTAGATACGTCCTGTCAATGGTAGATACACCCCGTCAATGGTAGATACGCTCGTCAATGGTAGATACGCCCTGTCAATGGTAGAACGCCCTGTCAATGGTAGAACGCCCTGTCAATGATAGAACGCCCCGTCAATGGTAGAACGCCCCGTCAATGGTAGATACGCCCTATCAATGATAGATATGCCCTGTCAATGGTAGATACGCCCCGTCAATGGTAGATACGCCCTGTCAATGGTAGAACGCCCTGTCAATGGTAGAACGCCTCGTCAATGATAGAACGCCCCGTCAATGGTAGAACACCCCGTCAATGGTAGATACGCCCTATCAATGATAGAAATGCCCTGTCAATGGTAGAACGCCCCGTCAATGGTAGATACGCCCTATCAATGATAGATATGCCCTGTCAATGGTAGATACGCCCCGTCAATGGTAGATACGCCCGTCAATGGTAGATACGCCCTGTCAATGGTAGAACACCCTGTCAATGGTAGAACGCCCCGTCAATTGTGGATACGCCCTGTCAATGGTAGAACGCCCTGTCAATGGTAGAACGCCCCGTCAATGGTAGAACGCCCCGTCAATGGTTGATACGCCCCGTCAATGGTAGATATGCCCTGTCAATGGTAGATATGCCCTGTCAATGGTAGATACGCCCTGTCAATGGTAGAACGCCCCGTCAATGGTTGATACGCTCCGTCAATGGTAGATATGCCCCGTCAATGGTAGATACGCCCTCTCAATGGTAGATACGCCCTGTCAATGGTAGATACGCCATGTCAATGGTAGAACGCCCTGTCAATGGTAGAACGCCCCGTCAATGGTAGAACGCCCCGTCAATGATTAATAGCCCCGTCAATGGTAGATATGCCCTGTCAATGGTAGATATGCCCTGTCAATGGTAGAACGCCTCGTCGATGGTTGATACGCTCCGTCAATGGTAGATATGCCCTGTCAATGGTAGATACGCCCCGTCAATGGTAGATACGCCCTGTCAATGGTAGATACGCCCTGTCAATGGTAGATACGCCATGTCAATGGTAGATACGCCATGTCAATGGTAGATGTGCCCCGTCAATGGTAGATACGCAATACCAATGGTAGACACGCCCTGTCAATGGTAGATACGCCATCTAAATGGTAGATACGCCCTGTCAATGGTAGATATGCCCTGTCAATTGTAGATACGCCCTGTCAATGGTAGATACGCCCTGTCAATGGTTGATACGCCATCTCAATGGTAGATACGCCATGTCAATGGTAGATACGCCCCGTCAATGGTAGATACGCCCTGTCAATGGTAGATACGCCCCGTCAATGGTAGATACGCCCTGTCAATGGTAGATACGCCCTGTCAATGGTAGATACTTCCTGTCAATTGTAGATACGCCCGTCAATGGTAGATACGCCCTGTCAATGGTAGATACGCCCTGTCAATGGTAGATACGCCTGTCAATGGTAGATACGCCCCGCAAATGGTAGAAACGCCCGTCAATGGTAGATACGCTCCGTCAATTGTAGATATGCCCTGTCAATTGTAGATACGCCTGTCAACGGTAGATACGCCACGCCAATGGTATATACGCCCTGTCAATGGTAGATGCGCCATGTCAATGGTAGATACGCCTGTCAATGGTAGATACGCCCTGCCAACGGTAGATACGCCCCGCCAATGGTAGAAACGCCCGTCAATGGTAGATACGCCACTGTCAAAGGCAGATACGTCCCGTAAATGGTAGATACGCCCCGTCAATGGTTAATACGCCCTGTTTATGGTAGAAACGCCCCGTCAATGGTAGATACGCCCCGTCAATGGTAGATACGCCCCGTCAATGGTAGATACGCCCCGTAAATGGTAGATATGCCCCGTCAATGGTAGATAGGCCCCGCCAATGATAGATACGCCCCGCCAATGGTAGATACGTCCCGTCAATGGTAGATACGCCCCGCCAATGGGAGATACGCCCCGCATATGGTCCCCGTCAATGGTAGATACGCCCCGCCAATGGTATATACGCCCTGTCAATGGTAGATACGCCATGTCAATGGTAGATACGCCCTTTCAATGGTGGATACGCCATGTCAATGGTAGATACGCCCCGCCAATGGTATATACGCCCTGTCAATGGTAGATACGCCATGTCAATGGTAGATACGCCATGTCAATGGTATATACAATGTACGCCCTGTCAATGGTAGATACGCCATGTCAATGGTAGATACGCCATGTCAATGGTAGATACGCACTGTCAATGGTGGATACGCCCTGCCAATGGTGGATACGCCCTGCCAATGGTGGATACGCCATGTCAATGGTAGATACGCCATGTCAATGGTGGATACGCCATGTCAATGGTGGATACGCCCTGCCAATGGTAGATACGCCACTGTTTCATGTATGTACTAGATCATCACGGTCATTTCCTTTTTCATTTGAATTCGGACATTTCTAATCTTAATACAAGTGTCAAATACTTTTGAAGACGGTATGAAAATACAGTTGTACTAAATCGTCGAATGACCATGAACTCGGTCTTAACAAACCCGCAATGCGCCATGCAGACAGACACTCTGTAGGAAAGTCATGTATGTTTGAATACAAATGGCGGATATTTTGAAGCGACCTTGTGATGGTCGAGTTTGTTGCTCCATGTAAAGATATATTACCATATAAATAGATCAGCTACACTCTGGTTTTCTCCTATAGACGTAACAAGGAACGTACGTCCATTTATCATCCGATAACAATTCTCGAAAAGAAATGGAACTCTGATCCGTACTTAGCTTTTTGTGTGTGTTTTTTTTTAAATATGAATATTGATACAAAAAATACCTTAAAGGGACTAAATCGTTAAAAAATCATGTAATAAAAGATAAAACGAATTATAGAACTGAAAATAATGGTAAAAGTTATGTACTTTGTGTTTATAACAAAATTTAAAAGTCTGTATAACCATTTTGTTCAAAATGAAGAAAAAAATAAAAATAAATAGGAACGACCTAGTCACTATTTCATATCATTATCTTTCGGCGAGGTAAACAATCCCTGTGTGCATGCGCGATGTGGGAACATTTACCGAAGGAAATCTCATCTGTCTAATGGACATATCTGCTGTCGACTGAAAACACCAATTTATCGACTACAAGTACCTGATTACTGTGTTAAATCTAATAAACGTTGAAACGTATGCAGGAGTTTTGTGAAGAGTTTCTAAGTGTAAATATTCATATATTGTACTGGTTTTTGCAGCTTTAAGGAAGAGTTTTCATTATATTATAAGGTTTTATACTTGCTTCTTACATTATTTTATTTTCATTTGTCATATTAGGTACGAGTTCGTTAAACCTGCCAATATTATTAGGTTTTAAAAAAATGGCCTAATATATCAACTTTATAATAAGGAAAAACTAATATTATAGGCATGTTTAGCGGACTAATGAGGTACATGTATTTCTTTTATCATTATATCAATATTTGACATTCCCTGTATATCCTTAGTTATAATGTCTATCCGTCTAATGGACATTCCCTATGTAGCCCTAGTATACCCGTCTAATGGACACTCCCTATATAGCCCTAGTTATAATATATATCCGTCTAATAGATATTCCTTTATAGCCCTAGTTATAATATATATCTGTCTAATTGCCATTCCCTATATATCGGGGGCCGCGGTGGCCGAGTGGTTAAGATGTACCGACATATTACCACATGCCCTCCACCTCTGGGTCGCGAGTTCGAATCCCATGTGGGGTAGTTGCCAGATACTGACCGCTGGTCGGTGGTTTCTCTCCGGGTACTCCGGCTTTCCTCCACCAACAAACCTGGCACGTCCTTAAATGACCTTAGCTGTTAATAGGACGTTAAACTAATCAAACCAACCCTATATATCGTTAGTTACACAGGGACCTGGCACGAAATTTTTTAACCAACAGTATACATATATATATTATAGTATCAAGGGTATGAACTCGGCAGTAGAGAAAAACGGACCTATTTTTTTAAAACCGTGTTTATTTTAATAAATGGGTTCTATACAACATTGACGAATATCTTACCTTAAAGAGAAATAATTTATCTTTCCATTGAGTGTTTGATGGACAAAATTGGCCAAGTATTGACGAAGTTATGGCTTGATGAGTCGGGAAATTTACGAAAAATATGCTAGGTAGACATTTCCCTGTCCGGTCGAAATGTCGTCTCGGCTCCTAATGGGTACCTCAAAAACCAAGCCAAAATCACAAAATCTACGCTTGTGGTGGTAAACAGTACCCATAACTGTGTTCATCCACAATCTCCTTTGGATGTGTCATGACCCGTACTTTGTAGAAACTCCATTTATACATTGTGTAGCTCACTTACTTTAACCGTCACCGCCATGTTCATTTGTTTTTCGGAACACTTCTCGAGTTTACCAACAAGCACAACATTACATAATTTGCATAATGTAGTCACGATATGTAAAGTCGAGAAGCGTTCCGAGAGAAAAATGAACATGGCGGTGACGGTTAAAGTAAGTGAGCTACACGATGTTTAAATGGAGTTTCTACAAAGTAAGGGTCATGACACCTCCAAAGGAGATTGTGGATGAACACAGTTATGGGTACTGTTCACCACCACAAGCGTAGATTTTGTGATTTTGGCTTGGTTTTTGAGGTGCCCATTAGAGCCGAGACGACATTTCGACCGGACAGGGAAATGTCTACCTAGCATATTTTTCGTAAATTTCCCGATTCATCAAGCCATAACTTCGTCAATACTTGAACGATTTTGTTCATCAAGCACTCAATGGAAAGATAAATTATTTCTCTTTAAGGTAAAACATTCGTCAATGTTGTATAGAACCCATTTATTAAAATAATCACGGTTTTAAAAAAATAGGTCCGTTTTTCTCGACCGCCGAGTTCATACCCTTGATAATATAATATATATATATGTATACTATTGGTTAAAAAATTTCGTGCCAGGTCCCTGTGGTTAGTTATAGTCTCTATCCGTCTAACGGACATTCCCTATATAGCCCTAGTTATAATATATATCCGTCTAATGGATATTCCTTATATAGCCCTAGTTATAATATATATATCCGTCTAATTGCCATTCCCTATATATCGTTAGTTATAGTCTCTATCCGTCTAATGGACATTCCCTACATAGCCCTAGTTATAACATATATCCTTCTAATGGACATTCCCTATAAATACCTAGTAATAGTCTACCTGTCTAATGGAAATTCACAATTATACAAATATTTCATGGGTTACTGTGCTCTAGTTCATAATATAATGTATTAACCCGAGGTTCGGCTTCGTGCAAAATGATATTTGTTGATTACCACCACAGAGGGGTAAATATTATGAACTAGTGCACAGAAACTCATGAAATATTTGTTTTATTATATAATCACTATTTTTTTAGTTGAATATTTTGTAAAACGAATACGACAATCACTTTAAATAAAACAAAATCAACAGCACCGTACCGTACGGAGAAGCTTCAAGTCCTATTGAAGATTGGGGTATTACCCACGTACGTCACGTTGTATCTCCGGTTTGAATGTCTTATTGTGTTCTTTAACATTATTAGACCTGCATGCAGCCTTTTAATCTAATACATTCGCCGTATCCGTCCTCTACTCGATAAACGTCTACATGACGTGCTTGATTCGAGATCTATAAAGCTAGCGCGAAATTGAGCGTGAACCTTTGTGACGTCATAATAACGTAACTCACTGTTACGCACGATTCCTTGGAAGTTTATATTAATTAAAAATCGTTGAAAATATTGTATTTCCTCGAATATGAATTGGTGTAAACAAATTATGTAATAAATATACCTATATATATCCCTAGTTATAATGCCTATCCGTCTAATGGACATTCCCCTATATAGCTACATGTCACAAGTTATATAACATTTTTCCATCTGATTTATTTCAGATGCTCCACCGCCGACAGAGCATAAATGATATTTATCATTTGAACAATAATTGGTGTTTCATCGTGTACATATGTCTAATTAACACAAAAAATAGTATAAAATAATTTCTTTTGCCTTTGGTGCATGCGCAAACAGTACTTAATTCCATATAAGATATAGTGCCACGGGTTTTTTTCGGGATGCAATCAATTATTTTTCATATTTTTAACTTGAAGTAAAATTAGAAGCTCAAACTTTTCAATGGTGGTAATGGTGTAAAGTAAGTAACTTTTGTAACTGAAGAAAAACACTAAATCGTCTGCTCCTGTTTTTGATAGTGAAAAAGAACCACTTGTCAGCGATAGGGCGTCTTTAAAAAATCAACCGAACTATATATCTAAATTGTATGTGTATTTTCATGTATTCAAAGCAAAAATATACCTTACATATACATTGTAGACCTATGTAAAATGTATATGTTTGCTTAATAAAGTACATGTACACCTGTATGATATATACATAATTAACGGGTTGAAAACACCTCTCACTTCTTGTTATATTTTCATCACATACTCTAAAGCTTCATAGAACGTATGCTGATTTACTTATCAATGTATGTATCGGTTGTTTCACTGAATCAGGCTAATATAACCGATAGAATACAAGTGGCCTCTTATAGTGGTGTTATTACATCTATATCCATTAGCCGGATGAGATTTTCAGTGATCCCGATTTTGAACTCAAAGCTGCACTCGGTTCTTTCCGTGATAAACAGCCAATGCCGACAGATACAGTTTCTTGTTGTGTTTGGCGATATTTTAACGTTGATAAACATTGCCAATATTTAAAATAAGATGTTGTAATTTTGAAAACTTTCTAATTTCAGGTATAAGAACGTTTGTAGGAAGTCAAAACCCCTAAGGAATCTATGTAAATCTAATGATTTAGTAACTTTAAATGAAACTTGAGGACAGATATCGCTAAAAAAATGTATTCTGATAGATTAGAATGTGAAGACATGCAACAAAAAGTCCTGATGCCACATCTTTTCAACAGCACTGGACAGATATGACGTCATAATGGAGTAACGGTTATGGTGAGCAAGGCAAAATGTTCTTGGTCTTTGACATAGTGAACAGTATATCGATGGATAAAATCTGTATTTTATACTAAAAACCACAGAACATCGCCGTACCACATTTGAAGCCTTTTCGACCAAGCAAACTTATCCTGATTGGTGTTGGTTGGACGTGACCAGGCCTGGCCAGGCTTGATTGGTGTTGGTTGGACGTGACCAGGCTTGATTGGTGTTGGTTAGACGTGACTACGTGACCAGGTCTGACCAGGCATGATTGGTGTTGGTTAGACGTGACCACGTGACCAGGCCTGATTGGTGTTGGTTAGACGTGACCACGTGACCAGGCCTGATTGGTGTTGGTTGGACGTGACCAGGCCTGACCAGGCCTGATTGGTGTTGGTTGGACGTGACCAGGCTTGATTGTTGTTGGTTAGACGTGACCACGTGACCAGGCCTGATTGGTGTTGGTTAGACGTGACCACATGACCAGGCCTGATTGGTGTTGGTTAGACGTAACCACGTGACCAGGCCTGATTGGTGTTGGTTAGATGTGACCACGTGACCAGGCCTGATTGGTCACCAGGCCTGATTGGTGTTGGATGGACGTGACCAGGCCTGACCAGGCCTGATTTGTGTTGGTTGGACGTGACCAGGCTTGATTGGTGTTGGTTAGACGTGACCACGTGACCAGGCCTGATTGGTGTTGGTTTGACGTGACCACGTGACCAGGCTGATTGGTGTTGGTTGGACGTGACCAGGCCTGATTTGAATCAATGGTCTCTTCTCCTGTCAATTATGTATTATCTAAATACGGTTTTGAATACATATACTTCTTGTTGCTGAAAAACGTAATTTCAGTTAAACGTGCTCATGGCAATTTAAGAAAAAATGGTATGATTACCAAGATCTGTCGCCCACGTTGTCACAAAGGTTATATTTCATATGGTCATCCGGTCAGGCGCTTATGACGATGCGACCTTTGTAAATTGCTAAGTATTCAGCACTTTGGATTTGACAAGTAATTTATTGTTTTAATTCATGACCTATCTAAAAACAAGTTTGACAAGAGAGAGATTAATCGCTAGTTTATAAAATGTCACCTTCTACACGATGGGCAGACGACAGTGAATGCGGGTTGACAAAATATCAGAGAAATTTACAGTTCATAGCTCAATTGAACTAAATTCGAGTCTTGACTCCATCTGTAAGTAATGATATTTCACTATTTGTGATATTATTTTTAAAACAATAATCGGTACATCCAAATAAATGAAAGCATGGTTAATTTTGAATTAGGTAACGGAACTTAACTTGAGTTCTACCAGATTCTGTAACGGGCATTAACATGGATATATTATGTATTTTTTCTAGTCACACGTGTAGTACGCTAAACAGACATTAACATGGATATATTCTGTATTTTGTCTAGCCACACGTGTAGTACGCTAAACAGACATTAACATGGATATATTATGTATTTTGTCTAGTCACACGTGTAGTACGCTAAACAGACATTAACATTGATATATTATGCATTTTGTCTAGCCACACGTGTAGTAGGCTAAAACAGACATTAACATGGATATATTATGTATTTTGTCTAGCCACACGTGTAGTACACTAAACAGACATTAACATTGATATATTATGTATTTTGTTTAGTCACACGTGTAGTACACTAAACAGACATTAACATGGATATATTATGTATTTTGTCTAGCTACACATGTAGTACACTAAACAGGCATTAACATTGATATATTTTGTATTTTGTCTTGTCACACGTGTAGTACACTAAACAGGCATTAACATGGATATATTATGTATTTTGTCTAGGTACACGTGTAGTAGACTAAACAGGCATTAACATGGATATATTTTGTATTTTGTCTTGTCACACGTGTAGTGCACTAAACAGGCATTAACATTGATATATTATGTATTTTGTCTAACCACACGTGTAGTACACTAAACAGGCATTAAAATGGATATATTATGTATTTTGTCTAGGTACACGTGTAGTACACTAAACAGACATTAACATGGATATATTTTGTATTTTGTCTTGTCACACGTGTAGTACACTAAACAGGCATTAACATTGATATATTATGTATTTTGTCTAACCACACGTGTAGTACGCTAAACAGGCATTAACATGGATATATTATGTATTTTGTCTAGTCACACGTGTAGTACACTAAACAGGCATTAACATGGATATATTATGTATTTTGTCTAGCTACACGTGTAGTACGCTAAACAGACATTAACATGGATATATTATGTATTTTGTCTAGTCACACGTGTAGTACACTGGACAGACATTAACATTGATATATTATGTATTTTGTCTAGTCACACATGTAGTACGCTAAACAGACAGTAATATTGATATATTATGTATTTTGTCTAGCTACACATGTAGTACACTAAACAGACATTATCATGGATATATTATGTATTTTTTCTAACCACACGTGTAGTACGTTAAACAGGCATTAACATGGATATATTATGTATTTTGTCTAGCCACATGTGTAGTACACTAAACAGACATTAACATGGATATATTATGTATTTTGTCTAGTCACACATGTAGTACGCTAAACAGACTGTAACATTGATATATTATGTATTTTGTCTACCTACACGTGTAGTAGGCTAAAACAGACATTAACATGGATATATTATGTGTTTTGTCTAGCTACACGTGTAGTACACTAAACAGACATTAACATTGATATATTATGTATTTTGTCTAGCCACACGTGTAGTACTCTTAAACAGACATTAACATGGATATATTATGTATTTTGTCTAACCACACGTGTACTACACTAAACAGACATTAACATGGGTATATTATGTATTTTGTCTAGCTACACGTGTAGTACGCTAAACAGACCTTAACATGGATATATTATGTATTTTGTCTAGCTACACGTGTAGTACACTAAACAGACATTAACATGGATATATTATGTATTTTGTCTAGCTACACGTGTAGTACACTAAACAGACATTAACATGGATATATTATGTATTTTGTCTAGCCACACGTGTAGTACACTAAACAGACATTAACATGGATATATTTTGTATTTTGTCTAGCTACACGTGTAGTACGCTAAACAGACATTAACATGGATAAATTATGTATTTTGTCTAGCTACACGTGTAGTACACTAAACAGACATTAAACATGGATATATTATGTATTTTGTCTAGCCACACGTGTAGTACGCTAAACAGACATTAACATGGTTATATTATGTATTTTGTCTAGTCACACGTGTAGTACACTAAACAGACATTAACATTGATATATTATGTATTTTGTCTAGCCACACATGTAGTACACTAAACTGACATTAACATTGATATATTATGTATTTTGTCTAGTCACACGTGTAGTACGCTAAACAGACATTAACATGGATATATTATGTATTTTGTCTAGCCACACGTGTAGTACGCTAAACAGACATTAACATGGATATATTATGTATTTTGTCTAGTCACACGTGTAGTACACTAAACAGACATTAACATGGATATATTATGTATTTTGTCTAGCCACACGTGTAGTACACTAAACAGACATTAACATGGATATATTATGTATTTTGTCTAGCCACACGTGTAGTACACTAAACAGACATTAACATGGATATATTATGTATTTTGTCTAGCCACACGTGTAGTACACTAAACAGACATTAACATGGATATATTATGTATTTTGTCTAGCCACACGTGTAGTACACTAAACAGACATTAACATGGATATATTATGTATTTTGTCTAGCCACACGTGTAGTACACTAAACAGACATTAACATGGATATATTATGTATTTTGTCTAGCCACACGTGTAGTACACTAAACAGACATTAACATGGATATATTATGTATTTTGTCTAGCCACACGTGTAGTACACTAAACAGACATTAACATGGATATATTATGTATTTTGTCTAGCCACACGTGTAGTACACTAAACAGACATTAACATGGATATATTATGTATTTTGTCTAGCCACACGTGTAGTACACTAAACAGACATTAACATGGATATATTATGTATTTTGTCTAGCCACACGTGTAGTACACTAAACAGACATTAACATGGATATATTATGTATTTTGTCTAGCCACACGTGTAGTACACTAAACAGACATTAACATGGATATATTATGTATTTTGTCTAGCCACACGTGTAGTACACTAAACAGACATTAACATGGATATATTATGTATTTTGTCTAGCCACACGTGTAGTACACTAAACAGACATTAACATGGATATATTATGTATTTTGTCTAGCCACACGTGTAGTACACTAAACAGACATTAACATGGATATATTATGTATTTTGTCTAGCCACACGTGTAGTACACTAAACAGACATTAACATGGATATATTATGTATTTTGTCTAGCCACACGTGTAGTACACTAAACAGACATTAACATGGATATATTATGTATTTTGTCTAGCCACACGTGTAGTACACTAAACAGACATTAACATGGATATATTATGTATTTTGTCTAGCCACACGTGTAGTACACTAAACAGACATTAACATGGATATATTATGTATTTTGTCTAGCCACACGTGTAGTACACTAAACAGACATTAACATGGATATATTATGTATTTTGTCTAGCCACACGTGTAGTACACTAAACAGACATTAACATGGATATATTATGTATTTTGTCTAGCCACACGTGTAGTACACTAAACAGACATTAACATGGATATATTATGTATTTTGTCTAGCCACACGTGTAGTACACTAAACAGACATTAACATGGATATATTATGTATTTTGTCTAGCCACACGTGTAGTACACTAAACAGACATTAACATGGATATATTATGTATTTTGTCTAGCTACACGTGTAGTACACTAAACAGACATTAACATGGATATATTATGTATTTTGTCTAGCCACACGTGTAGTACACTAAACAGACATTAACATGGATATATTATGTATTTTGTCTAGCCACACATGTAGTACGCTAAACAGACATTAACATGGATATATTATGTATTTTGTCTAGCTACACGTGTAGTACACTAAACAGACATTAACATGGATATATTATGTATTTTGTCTAGCCACACATGTAGTACGCTAAACAGACATTAACATGGATATATTATTTATTTTGTCTAGCCACACGTGTAGTACGCTAAACAGACATTAACATGGATATATTATATATTTTGTCTAGCTACACGTGTAGTACGCTAAACTGACATTAACATGGATATATTATGTATTTTGTCTAGCTACACGTGTAGTACACTAAACAGACATTAACATGGATATATTATGTATTTTGTCTAGTCACACGTGTAGTACACTAAACAGACATTAACATGGATATATTATGTGTTTTGTCTAGTCACACGTGTAGTACGCTAAACAGACATTAACATGGATATATTATGTGTTTTGTCTAGCCACACGTGTAGTACACTAAACAGACATTAACATGGATATATTTTGTATTTTGTCTAGCTACACGTGTAGTAGGCTAAAACAGACATTAACATGGATATATATTATGTATTTTGTCTAGCCACACGTGTAGTACGCTAAAACAGGCATTAACATGGATATATTATGTGTTTAGTCTAGCTACACGTGCAGTACACTAACAGGACAGTAACATGGATATATGATGTATTTTGTCTAGTCACACGTGTAGCACACTAAACAGGCATTAACATGGATATATTATGTGTTTTGTCTAGCCACACATGTAGTACACTAACCAGACAGTAACATGGATATATTATGTATTTTGTCTAGCCACACGTGCAGTACACTAAACTGACATTAACATGGATATATTATGTGTTTAGTCTAGCTACACGTGCAGTACACTAAACTGACATTAACATGGATATATTATGTATTTTGTCTAGCCACACGTGCAGTACACTAAACTGACATTAACATGGATATATTATGTGTTTAGTCTAGCTACACGTGTAGTACACTAACCAGACAGTAACAAGGATATATTATGTATTTTGTCTAGCCACACGTGCAGTACACTAAACTGACATTAACATGGATATATTAAGTGTTTTGTCTAGCCACACGTGCAGTACACTAAACTGACATTAACATGGATATATTATGTATTTTGTCTAGCCACACGTGTAGTACACTAAACAGACATTAACATGGATATATTATGTATTTTGTCTAGCCACACGTGTAGTACACTAAACAGACATTAACATGGATATATTATGTATTTTGTCTAGCCACACGTGTAGTACACTAAACAGACATTAACATGGATATATTATGTATTTTGTCTAGCCACACGTGTAGTACACTAAACAGACATTAACATGGATATATTATGTATTTTGTCTAGCCACACGTGTAGTACACTAAACAGACATTAACATGGATATATTATGTATTTTGTCTAGCCACACGTGTAGTACACTAAACAGACATTAACATGGATATATTATGTATTTTGTCTAGCCACACGTGTAGTACACTAAACAGACATTAACATGGATATATTATGTATTTTGTCTAGCCACACGTGTAGTACACTAAACAGACATTAACATGGATATATTATGTGTTTTGTCTAGCTACACGTGTAGTACACTAAACAGGCATTAACATGGATATATTATGTATTTTGTCTAGCTACACGTGTAGTAGGCTAAAACCGACATTAACATGGATATATTATGTATTTTGTCTAGCTACACGTGTAGTACACTAAACAGACATTAACATGGATATATTATGTGTTTTGTCTAGTCACACGTGTAGTACACTAAACAGACAGTAACATGGATATATTATGTATTTTGTCTAGTCACACGTGTAGTACACTAAACAGACATTAAACATGGTTATATTATGTATTTTGTCTAACCACACGTGTAGTACACTAAACAGGCATTAACATGGATATATTATGTATTTTGTCTAGCCACACGTGTAGTAGGCTAAAACAGACATTAACATGGATAAATTATGTATTTTGTCTAGCTACACGTGTAGTACACTAAACAGGCATTAACATGGATATATTATGTATTTTGTCTAGCCACACGTGTACTACACTAAACAGGCATTAACATTGATATATTATGTATTTTGTCTAGCTACACGTGTTGTACACTAAACAGGCATTAACATGGATATATTATGTATTTGTCAAGTCACACGTGTAGTACGCTAAAACAGACATTAACATGGATATATTATGTATTTTGTCTAGCTAGACGTGTAGTACGCTAAACTGACATTAACATGGATATATTATGTATTTTGTTACGCTACACATGTAGTACACTAAACAGGCATTAACATGGATATATTATGTATTTTGTCTAGCCACACATTTAGTACACTAAACAGGCATTAACATGGATATATTATGTATTTTGTCTAGCTTCAAGTGTAGTACGCTAAACAGACCTTAACATGGATATATTATGTATTTTGTCTAGTCACACGTGTAGTACACTAAACAGGCATTAACATGGATAAATTATGTATTTTGTCTAGCTACACGATTTTGTCTAGTCACACGTGTAGTACACTAAACAGACATTAACATGGATATATTATGTATTTTGTCTAGCCACACGTGTAGTACACTAAACAGACATTAACATGGATATATTATGTATTTTGTCTAGCCACACGTGTAGTACGCTTAAGTGTCTGCGGCCTCGTTTTGTTGACTGCCGATCTCAACAAAGGACAGACATTCTAAAATGATGTTGATATAAAATCTGTTTTGGTTGTATTATTTTCATGACCTAATCCCCGTTAGATTCATACAGTACGCACAGATCTAAACAGTGGTGTTTGAAAAAAAGTGCAAACATTACAGATTTCTACAACTTAAATGTTTTAGAACATATTTTGCAGTTTTAGCCCTAGATTTGTTCACGTCATGAGGATAAGTTAGACGTGAAAGCTTACGTTTTTGGGTGGGGCGGTTGTAGGCCTAATCATTAGGTGTATTCCACATTGTAAGGTTTAATTATGATTTGATTGGGTCAAATTCATTTAAAACAATGCCGGTCCCATCACGTTATGGTGATTCTCCATTTTGAATCGAATCCTTCCGCAGGGCGATTTTTGCAATAATTTCTAAATCTACTTAAATGTTATAGGTTTCCTCTGGATTACATTGATAATATAATTGTTTCCAATAACATGTATGAGAAATTGTAATATTTGCGCTATTTCTTTTAATTAGTATATTATAATCACGCACTATTTTGTTTCATTATGTCTCTCGTTGTAGACATGCACAAGCCCAGAGACTCACAAAACTTTTTAATTAAAAAAAAAATAACAAAATCTAATACGATTGAATTGAAATATAAGGATTGAATCTCGTTTTAGTCGATTTCATGGGGTGGTGAATTGGGTTGCTCTTGAAACAAATTCAAAATGAACTGTTTCGCAGTTCATTCAATTTGTTTCAAGAGCAACCCAATTCATCACCCTATGAAATCGACCAAAGCAAGATTCAGTCCTTAATCATAACGTTGTTATGGCGACGTGGAAGCCAGTAAACGGCTACACGGCTTTCATATTGTTGGATGCCGATCTCAACAAAGGCTTATGTCGTTGACAGTGTAAACGGAGTGAAAATTATGAAATCTAATGTAATCGGAACATAGAAGGTGGGATTAAATTGTACAACTGATTTAACATTGTCAACAGTTATTTTCAGTTAGTTGCTCAAAATAGGCCTATCGCGGGATCTGCTGACAAACTGAACACAGTACTGCAGATCCCGAGCATGACTAAATTATAAAGCTTTTATACATAACTAGCCGGTAAAGGTCTGTATTTTTCTTACCTTCATTCAGAAAACATTATGTAAATCCCAAAATAAACATTCGGAAAGCCTCAACTTTTGTGACCTCGGCCAAACGAACTTCACAACAACAATTTCGGCCGTTTCGTCGATGATAAATCATGGTCACACAGCGCTTTTATTCGTTTAGGTTTCAGTGTAAAACAAGCATTCGTGGTAAAAGTATTTTGAATGAGGATTTTCTAAAAATTAATCGGACATTTTTAATGAAATATGGTTCCATTTACAGGTGGAACAAATTTATCTGTAGTAGCATACCATGTTCGAGACATTACTATTACATTTCTTAATTAGAACACCATCGTGTAACAATAAATATTAGACAATGCGTAGATACTAATTGGCGGAACACGGAACATACTAAAATGCGGAATGCGGAATGACAGTACATACTAAAAGCGGAATGAAAACGGAACATAGAAAAACACAGAAACATAATGAGATAAAGTTCAATAATTTTTTGCCTTTTTCCTGAGATTAGCAATCTCTGCATGAAATCCTATTTATTTGTTTCAAAACAGTTCGTCTGAACTAGACCTGGCTACATGTACAGATGTACCTTGCACTAACACAAGCTCACAAATTATAAAATGACTTCCAAGAGAAAAATTAAAATTGCAATATCGTCATATCATTGTTTAATTTTCAATATTTCCATTATACTTTCAGTTTCACGTTTGATCTATGTTAAACCAGATGGGCAATATCACGCTATGAACTCCAATCTGGTCAAGCGTATGAATAGTTAACGTTTCCGCCGCGTCACGGACAGTGTATACAATATGTACTTACGCCTATACATAACGGTCAAATAATTTAAAAAGTGGTTTTAAAGTTGTGTGGTCTATGAAATCTAATAGTATTATCATGCTTACAAAGTAGCATGTATTAAAAAATATCATCGCATAATTTTCATTTGTTCGCTTGTTTCAAACCGTTTTGTGTTGAACTATATTCAGAAGCTGATGATATGGCTGTTCCGTTTATTAAACTTGGTGACGTCAACACAAGCGCAAGCGGGAAAATTCAAAGGATATACATGTATAGTGTTGAATTTTAATAATCGTAATGGAAATATAAGTAATAAACTGTTACCAGATTGGACATACAGTTGATATGAAGCCCATCCGTCCGAAAGATAAATATTCATGGCGCCCTAACGGGCGCCATTCTATTTATCTTCCTTCCGGATGGGCTTCATATCAACTGTATGTCCAATCTGGTAACAGTTTATTGCTTAATAATTTTTCCATTCAAAGAGTTAAGCCCATTCGCAATCAATCCTTGTCCAAAACCCCCATTTGAGAAGAAGAAAAAAATCATTTTTCCGTAACAGGTATTCCGTTTTTGGTCAGCTGATTATATTTGAAGGTCGTCCAAATCACTTGCACGCTTGCAAATAAATTGCAAAAGCACTAAGCTTCTGCCGGAAGAAGATTACGTTCGTCGGATCATAAGAACGTTTGCACCGCTCGATTACACACATGTAATAACGAGCTTACTTCAAAGCATCGCATTCACGCGGATAGGAATTTTACATACGGTTAAAAAATGGCGGCCGCAACTTAAGCTGACAGTATATATAGGCAGGATTGAATTTTGAAGATTGGGGTTTTTCTGATATTTCCATGAATATGTAACCTTAGAATTGCTTCGTACTTCGGACACGAAAGACTGCGCCCTTATTATAATATGACTGAAGGCAAGGCATTAAAGGACGCAGCCAGATGTTTGATATACAAATTGACAGACTTTATACAATACGACAAAAGTGAAGTGTCATAGTCCCCAACCTGACAACAGATAAACTTGACAGGAAGTTATTTTTCCTGAAATTAACAATAAATTTCAAAATGTGCAAGATGATATTCGTTGATATATATACAGTACATGTCAAAAAAACTTTGACATATGTTTACTCTTCAATGACGCTGTCAATGGAATGGGATTCAATTTCCATTAAAAAGGCATGGAAAGCTTCCCGAGAAAACAATTCATAATTCTGATTCCTGGTTTCTTCACACAGCATTTGTAAACGTTGAATATCCTGAAATCCAGCCCTCGTAAAAGTTGTATCAACCCTATGACACAATCTATCTTCGTTTACCAAGGTGCTTGGATGGATTATACTTTTTTAACCATTCAAGTGCTTATCGTACAGTATATCTTCGTAATTAAACTATTTACTAGTGTCGTTGGTTGCCCACCAACACTTGTTTATCATTGCAGTCCGGTATGTTGCTTGTGTGTGTATGTCATGGTGAAGAGAAACATAATCCTTAAAGAAATCCCAGTTGTTGTATATAAGTTCACAAATCAAGAGCACAAGGTCATTTGAATAATTGTAATTCTCATGCATTAATTAACTGACACACGAAAAGGAACAATGCCAAAATTTCCGAAGAAACTACAGCTCTTCAGAATGCCTCGGACTTCCTTTGGTGCTTCTCATTTAAGCACGATAGGTTTCCATTTTTAACATCTTGTCGTTTTTGTCAATTAAGATATAGATAGCAGGTTTAGTTAGCATATAAATAACGTTACCACGTTCACTAAAGTGTCCTAGGCTCGGTTATTACCGGAACAAGGACGTTAAGCCCCATCAATCAATCAATGTTTGGCAATGGCCTAACAGTTAACCATCTATAACCTACTGTAACTTTAGTTTATAACGTAAATATGCATGGGCGGTTCCATGTATTGGTGTGCAGGGGGGAGGGGCACAATTTTAGGGGAAAAAAACCTATTGGATTTTCCCCCATATGATGGCATTGAGAATTCATTATGCTATTATTCTCAAATCTCAGTATAATGTCTTATACTGCTTGTAAAAGTGACCAAAAGTCTGAAAAACATTGATTCATTTTCACAATTTTACATGAACACTGTATACATCACATTTTCTATCAAAATGAAATCTCAATGGCATTGTCAGTATATAACTTAGTGAAAAGAATAATGTAAAGATGATCTAGCTTGTAGCCAAGAACACTCTCCAAGTGTTTCATTAAAACAATAACAACAAGAAATCTTTATCAACATACAAATTATATTCTGACTTCATGCATGTATATAATCAATTGTTATTTTTGTTTAAACAATGATCATCACTTACAAGACTACAATTGTGATAGACTTTTAAACTACATATTAATGACATATATATATATAATTCAATTTTGCTTGTTACGAGCATTTTCATTGGCTTAAAAATTTACTTTATCAGCCCATAAAGGGAAAAATGGTGTCGCCGTTTATAACGTTGCTTCTGATTGGCTGAGATGACGGCGTAATGATTTCATAGACAAAAGAGTCCCATAATGAATTTTGAATATTGAAGAGATTATCTTTAGTAAATTGAATTATAAGGATTAATTTGAATATATTTTTTATGTTATGGAGATATAACACAAAAATCTGAGAGCACTCTCATCATAAACCGCTTCAGTACACTCAGATTTTTGTGTTATATCTCCATAACATAAAAAATCTATTCAAGTTAATCCTTAAATATATATACAGAAAAAAATAATCTTGTCCGGTGTAATAATATAGAAAAAAATACACAAACGACGAAGTCTTCGTTAAGCATTAGCGCTTTCACTTTATCTTCAGATGTTCAACTGTAGTTATATGGTAACAATAACAACAACAACAAACCTATGACGTCATCATGTGTTGTTGTTGTTATTGTTACCATATAACTACAGTTGAACATCTGAAGATAAAGTGAAAGCGCTAATGCTTAACGAAGACTTCGCCGTTTGTGTATTTTTTTCTATATATATATATATATATTCTTATGGATGATTTGAGTCCTGCATTTTATAAATAAAATAGTCTTGTTAATAAAATTAAAATGTGAAACCAAAAAATTCTATATTAACACTATACTATCACATTAGGTACTACTGCAGTAAGTCATAAGACTTAGCATTATATACTTTTATACACCAACACTATCATCACATTAGCTACCATTGCAGTAATTAAATCATAGACTTAAAGTATTACAAACTGTGTACATTACCAACATACTCCAAACCGTAAGGTTGATGTGAAACTATTATCACATGAATAGAACTATTTTCATAACATAACACTTAATAACACTTCGTATATCATCATGATCACATATATCACCTATTGCTTCTACTTCAGAAAGTCTTAAAATTGATAATATTGATTGATGTTAAATGTCTCCAATGTCAGTTAACACTCCATTGTACAAGTCTATTCCTCAAACAGAGTATTCGGCACCTTCATCCTCCATGGGTGTTTCCTGGCAAATTCTGTCACAATGTCAGTGACCCTAATACATTCACTGTCCTATGGACAAACATCAGTGCAAGAGCACTTAGTCTATCCTGTCCCATGGTTGATCTCGGATAGGTTTTAAGAAGTCGCAGACAACTAATACTTCTCTCACACTCACAACTTGTCACCTGAAAACTGTAGTGTTAGTCATATAGTTTATATTAAACAGACTATAGCATGAAACAGGCTATAACGGTGTTATGTAATATGAGTATTACGTCATTGATTGTGTGGGGGGCATTCGAATAAAGTTATGGCATTGTAACCACGTGTGTTGACTCCTGTGTCGCCCAAAGAACCCGAAACAGAATACAACATGGTGTCAGAAGTTGGTTTAATACTGCGGATACAGGATCGTGGTAATGTACATGAACTGACTGACTAGTTTAAGTGACATTCCCGGCTCATGTTCCATTCGTTCTTTCACTTCGTTCATATCCCTGCCAGCACCCCCTCGAGCTCCGCTAAAATGGCGACCTATCAAGTTCAACCACCTGAAAATTTTACTTTCTCTAAACCAGAAGAGTGGCCAAAGTGGTTAAAACGATTCGAACGATTTCTCATCGCTTCAGAGCTTAACTCGAAGGAAGAAATAATACAGATAATCACTCTCATATATATGCCATGGGCAATGATGCAGAGGATATTTTCTATTCGTTCGCGCTCACTGGAGATGACGCCAAAATTATCAAAATCGTGGTAGATAGGTTTCAGACACATTTCGTAACCCGCCGAAACACCATATTTGAACGAGCGAAGTTTAATCATAGGAGACAACAGGACGGGGAGTCTGCGGATAGCTTTATTACAGCATTGTATACTTTGGTCGAGCATTGTGAATACGGGCAATTAAAGGACGAAATGATAAGGGACAGAATCGTTGTGGGTATCCGGGATAGCAAAATGTCAGAAAAACTGCAGTTGGACCCTAACCTAACCTTAGAAAAAGCAGTCGCGCAAGTTAGACAACGGGAGGCAGTTCAAAAACAGCAAAGTGTGGTCCGAGATGAGTCCGGGACAACAAGTGTTGATGCTATTCACAAGGGAAGGAACAATCGTCCAGGTAAAAAGAAAAATAGCTATAATAAAACACAGCCCCAGGATAAAGGTCGTCAAAACAGACAGACTTTTAAAAATCAAAGTACAACAAAAACTTCCACATATCTTTAGAATGGTGTGAATGTTTGAAAAGAAATCTTTGTCACAAGCCTTGATGGTGGCAGAGATGGCTGAGGGTTTTTCTAGATTTTCCTTCCAAAATATTTTCAACTGTAACAGGTAGAAAATCAATGAAGACATGGAAGGCATCATGGTAGTCGACCCACCTATAGTTCTACATAACTGTATGAGTTTGTGGCGCTTGTTTATATAGAAATGTTAGAGTTCTACAGTGCAGTACAAGACCAATATTCTTGTGGTTAAGCAAGTGATGAAGATCTCTCGACATACTATATCACAAGCACTCCACCTCTGAGTTGCAAGTTTGAATCCAACGTGGGGAAGTTGCCAGGTACTGACCACTGATCGGTGATTTTCTCAAGGTACTCCGACTTTTCTCTACCATCTTAATCTTGCACATTAAAATGTTTAAAATGACATGTCTGGTACCATGGGTAGTGGGCGGATTAAAGTTTGTCAAATATTTTTTCCATTTTAAATTAGATAAAGATCTACCATCTTCAATACTCCAGGTGTTATTATTACTGACGTTATAGCCACCTCAGGAATATCTAATAGTAAAACTGGAGGCAACAGAATAGAACAGACAATTAAGTCATTTGATGTACACCAATAGAGGCGTGTGGTTGTCTGTGTGGCTTTGATGTTAGGCGTCGCTCTCTCTATAGTCTTCAAAGGAAATTTTTGCTAGCCTGTGATTGGTCAAATGTTTTCCGCTGAGCTGCCTACAATATGTACATGTGTATGTAATGTAACACTAAAGCAGAGCCGTAATCTTGGTTTTTGTTGGGGTTTTTTGTTTAATAGAAACAACTATTTTATGTCGGAATTTATGTCTATAGTTTAAGAAAATTAACGAGGTACATGTATTTATAATAACATGACATAATCTTCAATCAGATGAAGGTGATCATTATTGCATAGACATAGATTTAACTAGATGTATTGCGTACGTGTTCAATTACTCCAACAATGTTAGAGGTATAGCACGACGAGACACTTTTGGACAGTCAGCAAAATAACGTCCGATAAAATAAACGAGTGACCAGTCGACTCTCATGTTGTGGGAGTAGTGTTCAATGTCTCTGTTTCTTCATAAAGCTTATAAATACGCATACGGTTCCTCTAGTACGTAAAACATTTTGAATATCGACTAAAGGAGACTCAAAACCAAAAATGCATGCATTATTATGTTATAAAAGTAAACTCTGTAACACCCGCATGTTTAACTGTCTCAAAAGAAGTAAAGGTAAATGAGCAACGAAGATAGACGTTTTCTCTATGCTACTTTTGGTTTGAATACACTCGAACTCCTCGGATTTGTTCCGGAGGCAAAATACGAGACGAAAGGGTAAAGGTCAAAACAAGGGTGATCATAAGCCTTATTGCGTATACCGGTCCTCAGTGAAGCACAATCGGAACTCCTCGGATGTAAAACTTAACCTCGGATGTGATATGTGTAAGAATATGCGAGAAAACCAAACATTTTCTTCGCCGGAAAACCTAATTACGCCCTAACTGCGTATAAGAAAATGAATAGCTATTGAAATGTTGAACTTCTATAATCATTTTTCCTTCGAGACGAACAACACACAACATCGATGAACTGACGCTTTTCGAGGGGTTGTGCCCTTGGTGGCAACCAGTTGTTATGAAAATAGTCATTTGGTTTTCAACATTGCCTTATGTCACATCCGAGATCAATGTACGACAGTTGAATCCGAGGAGTTCAGATTCCCAACTTTCCTCTATGCTATCAATAAACTCATGGTCTATCGCACATACAATATTACTGTCCAATATTAACACAAGTCCCTGTGTTTTAAGTAGAATATAGCACGCCTCTGATAGTCCAATATTTCACATAATAGACAGTATGAGGCTTATAGCTACTTTTCTGAAATGAAATTGAGACCGCGTTGGACATATGGATACTGACTATTATACAATGCTACCATTAATACGATATTGGAATGCTAGCACTCTTCTTAAAGAATGGTTTTATCCTAGTTATCAAAAAAATTATCAATCTTTCGACCAAATATGATTACAGTGGGCACAGTCTAAAGAGACGCCGTGGAATATGACGAGAGCTTAGGGTGGACCCTAAACCACACAGAACGCCGTGGAATATGACGAGAGCTTAGGGTGGAACCTAAACCACACAGAACGCCGTGGAATATGACGAGAGCTTAGGGTGGAACCTAAACCACACAGAACGCCATGGAATATGACGAGAGCTTAGGGTGGAACCTAAAACACACAGAACGCCGTGGAATATGACGAGAGCTTAGGGTGGAACCTAAACCACACAGAACGCCGTGGAATATGACGAGAGCTTAGGGTGGAACCTAAACCACACAGAACGCCGTGGAATATGACGAGAGCTTAGGGTGGAACCTAAACCACACAGAACGCCGTGGAATATGACGAGAGCTTAGGGTGGAACCTAAACCACACAGAACGCCGTGGAATATGACGAGAGCTTAGGGTGGAACCTAAACCACACAGAACGCCGTGGAATATGACGAGAGCTTAGGGTGGAACCTAAACCACACAGAACGCCGTGGAATATGACGAGAGCTTAGGGTGGAACCTAAACCACACAGAACGCCGTGGAATATGACGAGAGCTTAGGGTGGAACCTAAACCACACAGAACACCGTGGAATATGACGAGAGCTTAGGGTGGAACCTAAACCACACAGAACGCCGTGGAATATGACGAGAGCTTAGGGTGGAACCTAAACCACACAGAACGCCGTGGAATATGACGAGAGCTTAGGGTGGAACCTAAACCACACAGAACGCCGTGGAATATGACGAGAGCTTAGGGTGGAACCTAAACCACACAGCTGTCTAGTCTTCTTTACCAGTTAAGTGAGACTTGTTTGTTCTATCTTCTGTAGAAAGCCATGCCGTATCACGTTTACAGTACTTCTCCACGGAACTTGTTTACTTTAGTTTTACCGAAACATTTCGGCGTTACTCTCAAACAATCACTTGGGGCATAAAATACAGTACATATTTGTTTTCAATTTTTATCATGATATCAGTAATGTACGTAGTGTACAGTTCAGTGTAATGTAACGGGTTGTTTTAATGAATTTCGTGGTTTTGTAATTAGCGGAATTGTGTGAAATGCCGTTTTAGATTTAAAGGCAGGTAGGTCATTATGATTGTACCTGCTGCCCGTAAATTCAGCTAAAGTCGACTAAATCTAGGATCCCATCTTTCTCTTCTTCCTGAATAACTTTCTTCTTCCTAACATCTCCCTTGAAACCGCCTCACTTTTGGCCTTTTGGCCTTCGGTTGAGCGCACGACCCTGTGAGGTAGGCTCTGGGTTCTATCCCCTGGCCGAGACACATCAAAGTCTAAAAAGTGGTAGTTTCTGCTCCTGTTTTGCGCGCAGCATATATGGAGTCATCTTCGATAGTCAAATGGTCCCGATCACTTACGATCTCTACACCCCTGGACTATCTGGATGCGACAGAACAGAACAGGTAATTTAGTCGTTTGATGTACATAAAGAGGCGTATAACGGTACGCTGTGGTTGACTGTGTGGCTTTGATGTCAGGCGTCGCTGTCTTTGTAGTCTTCAAAGGAAATCTTTACAGGCCTGTGATGGGTTCAGCTGTTTTCCGCTGAGCTGCCTCCAGTTTTACTATGAGATAGTCCAGGGTTGTATAGATCGTAAGTGATTGGAACCCCTGGTAACGAGGATGACAGGGTGTAGGACGACTGGTTCGTCCATTGTCAGTGTAATGTGATCGATTGGGGTGTGTTGCTTGGTGTCTTCGGAGGCATGCTTCAGTGATATATCACTATAAAATGGGCAACAGTTCCACTATACAAGAAGACATAACACGAATATACCGCAGTCTCCCAAAACACGAAACACACACTACATACACGCTAAACACTGCATATACGGGAGGCTGTCCTTACATGACCCTGACTGTTAATAGGACATTAAATATTCAAACAAATACACAAATTTAAAG
Source organism: Argopecten irradians irradians (assembly GCA_004382745.1). Classification (NCBI taxonomy): domain Eukaryota; kingdom Metazoa; phylum Mollusca; class Bivalvia; order Pectinida; family Pectinidae; genus Argopecten; species Argopecten irradians. Next base: position 140,209 of record SAYR01037205.1, on the reverse strand, counting down.
CTGCTTTCAGCATTATAAAGTAGCAGGAAGGCTGTCGTTGATACATCGGTTTGTCTTAATGAACTATCAAGTTTTATAAAAGCAACACTTATATCTCAGTGAAATTAAAACTCGTGAAATGCCAGTGGGGAATGGGATAAATTTCTGAAAATCTATTAACTTTATAGCGGACCCTGTTTATGTTATTCCACGCGTGAATGGATGATGAGGTCGACATCGAATTACATAGATACAAAATGCCGGATGAGTGGATTGGATGAATAATTACGCACAGGTACAAATTATTCCTTGCTCCTAGTCAAAACAAACGCGACAGAAGTACCATCTAGTTTAGATTACTTGTCTTTCAGTTCGGGTGTAATTTCACACGAGCTGTGTCGAGGCGGGTAGCGAGCGAGTGACGGGGAATAAAAAAAAAGAAGAAATGTAGACAAAATTTGCTATAAAAGTCGATTTTCATTATTGTCCGTCCTTCCTGTTGTTAAAATCACCTTGGCAAAACATTTCTTAAGAAACATATATTGCAGCCTTATCAATCAGGCTGAAAAATGATACTAGTAATACATATAAATTTCCGTGCCTTACTTATATTTCCCCGTCAAATTCAGCGAGTGTCCATTGATGATCTTGATAATGTTTATAAAAACAGCAGAAACTGCAATGTTGATATAAAAGTGTACGATAAGAAAGCTATGATTTAACGTTTAACGCTTCGCAACAAATTCAGTACTAGTTAATGTACATGGAATGGAGTTGAAAGTGTTATTAAATTAGTGAAAACACCCCTACGATTCAGATAAGCTCGTTCGGATTTAAGTTTATACGTAGATACTTTATTTAGGCTGACTGGTGTTTTCGTGTCGATGGAATGTTGTTCCATTATGCAGTCTTCTCCTATGATCTCCTACCTGCGTTATCTTGCTATTTATACCTACCTGTACCTACCTATACAGATTAATGTTACGGTAATCGCCAATGCTTGTACTGAAATAGCTGATGAAGAACAGCCAGACCTCGTGGTAGGAAATGGGGATTCTATCTTTTGAAAATTATCGAATGTTTTAAATATAATTGATTTCGTTCTTTGGATTTATAAGTCACTAATAATGTGTTATTTATAGACGCCCCTGCGAGACGTTGATGATTAATTCATGAATAATTCATTAATATTTCATGAATAAAATTCACTCTTCAATTATTCATGAATATTTTCATGCGATTCATGAACTTAAAACTTCATGAATGATTTAGAAAAAAATATTTTATGAACATTCATGAATCATTTCATTCATGAATTCATGAACATTCATGAAACTCTTTTATTCATGAAATCATGAACATTCATGAACAACCCCTTCATGAAAATTCATAAAAAAGTTCATGAATGTTTAAATAATATTCATTAATTTAAAACCATCATGAATGATCATGAATGTTTATTTTTGATAATTCATGAGTTATTTATGAACTACAACTGACAAATAATTCATGAATATTCATGAAACGTCATGAACATTCATGAACTTGAGTCGTGTTCATGAAGTTTAATGAATGCAATAATGGAGTCAGCGGCATCTAAATTCCGTGAACTCTATTGGGGGTCCAGAATTGAAAAAAAAATTATCAAACCAATGACAATTCTTCGGTGGCTGATTTATGCCATTTCGTGTTTTCGTCTTTTCGCCCCGAAAAGACGAAAATTAAATATCTTAATTCTCGTCTTTTCGTCTTTTCGCCCCGAAAAGACGAAAATTAACAAATTTAAATTTCGTCTTTTCGCGACGAAAAGACGAAAAGTCAAACACGAAAAGACGAAAGTGAAGCACGCTAATTAGCGCCTTTAATTTTCGTCTTTTCGCCTTCAAAAATCTCGTCTTTTCGTCTTTTCGCCCCGAAAAGACGAAAATTAACAAACCTTAATTTTCGCCTTTTCGTTTTTTCGCCCCGAAAAGACGAAAATTAACAAACCTTAAATTTCGTCTTTTCGTCTTTTCGCCCCGAATGGACGAAAATTAACAAACCTTAAATTTCGTCTTTTCGGGGCGAAAAGACGAAAATTAACAAACCTTAATTTTCGTCTTTTCGTCTTTTTGTCTTTTCGCCTTTTCGCCCCGAAAAAATACAAATTACAGATATACTTTGTCATCTATCATATACGACGGAGATTATAATGTAATTTCTAATGTACAATTATGATGAAGACCATGTCATGTTTGTAGTCAAAATGTCTTTTCAAATAATACACAATACATTGTACCTACTGATTGACTGTTATAATTAACTGTATTTGAGCAATTTCTTGGTACAAGTCCTTCCTTTAAACTCAAAGTCTTTACGAGTTGTCTTTCATAAATTATTTTGTTAACAAGTTTATCCGTGGTTCAAACGCTTTCAAATAATACCCGCCGACAACTTTTTTTTCAAGTTGTGTAGGGGAGGCAACTCCTGTAAGTGCTATGTTTAGCATCTTAAGTTCCTTACATATACACGGCAATGTTTTGATAAGCGTAATTGCTAAAGAGGGCGATTAGAACACAAAAAATAAGATATTAATGAATTTTTAAAAAATGTATCAATCACACTAAAGGATTTGCGGAAATGAATCTGTTAGTGGCACGTGGCATATGCCACGTGTGAGAAATCTACGTAACTGCTGTAAACAAACATGTTGACTTCTGTTTTAAAACTTCTAATCTTAGTAATTGATGAAGATACTTGTAATACTATCAATTTAATAAATCGATTGTTATCATAAACTACTTTGATGCTTCTATATTGAACAATTAAGTCAATATTAAGATAAAAAGATTTCAAAAGTTGACTTCCACACCAGACCGGAAGGCGAAAAGACGAAAAGAAGAAAATTAAGGTTTGTTAATTTTCGTCTTTTCGGGGCGAAAAGACGAAAAGACGAAAAGACGAGAATTTTGAAGGCGAAAAGACGAGAATCAAAGTCGCTAATTAGCGTGTATCACTTTCGTCTTTTCGTGTTTGACTTTTCGTCTTTTCGTCTTTTCGCGGCGAAAAGACGAAATTTAAAGTTGTGACTTGTACATAGTGTTAAATACGGTCTCTGTCACTCAGCTGACGGAGCATGCTTCTTTGGCTCAGTCGGTAGAGCCGTAGATTTCCACGCCGGAGACCCGGGTTCGATTCCTGGTCGGGGCACTCGACAGGAATGTGTATTTTCCCTGTTCTTCTACATATTTATCGCTGCATCAACTTCCCTTCTGGCATTCTTGCAATTTATCATCGTTGATCGCAGTAAACTTGCTACCTTCCGCCATTTATGTTTCCGAGTATATAATGACGTCACAATATATTAGTCCGACGTCATTGTGTTAGGAAACTCCTGATACGCTATATTTGGGTACGACTCGACGTCAAAAGTGATTATGACGTCACATCTAAAGGGAGTTTCCCTCGATCTATTTTTAACACAGGTAACTACTCGCGAGAGGTATCTGGATTGAGTCCAGTAACCTCGCGTGCTTTTCGACGCCAATTTCGGGGTTGATATCGCAGTTGATGAATACTTCTGAGAAACGTATGGGCCAATCAAAATACAGCAAAAGCGCTAGTCATATAATAATAAGCAATGCTTCTTAACCTCCTAAATCTATAGTCTGTACATAATTATAATTGCACAACACCAACACCCCCCCCCCAAAAAAAAAAATTAAAAAAAAAACTTATAAAAATCTTGTTCTTACACCTTATATGTATTATATACACTTTATGTCCTTTGTTTTCTAGCTTGCTTATAGTAATGTCTTCAATAGCAGCTAGGGTGAAACTTAATGTCACAACTCTTCCAATACGTGTTTTTGAGGGTCTTAAATTTGTTCACCGACTCGGCATTCACAATTTCCGAAGGTTCCAGTCGTTGATCACTCTCATTGCAAATGAATGTTCCCTCGTGTGATGTTTCAGTAATCGTTTGTCCCCTTGTTCTGTAATGGTCCTGTTTGGTCAGTATGCTTCGACCTCTATGTCGATTCTATTAAAATTTCTGAATACTTGTAGAACATCAGCTCTTTTACGTCTGTACTCTAGAGATGGTAATCCAAGCTGAGATATTTGTATAATAACAGATACATATCTTTGCTGAGTAGAGTGGTCCAAACGTTCTCCTAATCATTCCCAGAAGTCGATTTGCTTTCTTGACACAAGTTGATACGTTTATGTTAAATTTGAGCGATGGATCAAATGTAACCCCTAAAATGGGGTTTATCCCGTGTTACTTGTTGTTATTTCCGAAATACGTCACTTTACATTGATCTGCATTAAAACTTAATTGCCACTTCTGCGACCAGTCATCCAATTTATTACATTAATCAAAGAGTTTTTGTGATTTTCAAAAACTAATTATCTCAGTTTGTAGCAAGTTGCCGTATAGAAAATATGTCCAAAAATTATACTTTTATTGCTTGTAGAATTATTTTATACACAAACGTTAAGAAATGACCAATTTGGCGGTCATTTGAAAAGGTGCATTTCTAACACTTTGCAGAGAGGTCATTTTCACACTTTTTTACTTCAATAACTTTAGCTCTGGGAAAGAGAGCTTACGCGATCAATTGGGTTTTTTTGGCATGTGTTACTTTGTAAAGGTTCGCTGTTCACACAACCCTGTAAATCGTACAGATGTGAGCTGTTCACACAACCCTGTAAATCGTACAGATGTGAGCTGTTCATACTACCCTGTAAATCGTACAGGTGTGAGCTGTTCACACTACCCTGTAAATCGTACAGATGTGAGCTGTTCACACAACCCTGTAAATCGTACAGATGTGAGCTGTTCACACAACCCTGTAAATCGTACAGATGTGAGCTGTTACATGACTACCCTTAAATTCGTACAGTGTGAGCTGTCATACTACCCTGTAAATCGTACAGGATGATGAGTTGTTGAGCTGTTCATACTGAGGTTTCTCTGGTGTATCCTGTAATCGTACAGGACTGTGGCTGTCATACTACCCTGTAACTCGTACAAGTGCGCGCTGTTCATCTACTACCAAATTGGCCGTGTAAACTGTACAAGTGTTGAGCTGTTATCATATACACCGTGTTAAATCGTACAGGTGTGCGCTGTTCATACTACCGTTAATCGTACATGTGTGCTGTTCATACTACCGATGTAAATCGTACAGGTGTGAGCTGTTTCATTAACCATACCTGTATAATCGTACAGATCGTGAGCTGTTCATACTACTTCCTGTAATCGTACAGAGGTTGCGCGTGATTGCATACTCCTTGTAAATCGTACAGATGTGAGCTGTTTTCACTAACCGTGTAAACTGTACCATGACACGTGTGTGGCTGTTCATATACTAAGACGCTGTTAGGAATGTACATGGTTAGGTGCATCTGACCACTGTATCGTAAATGAGTATCATTACCGTGTAATCGTACAGATGTGAGCTGTTCATACTACCCTGTAAATCGTACAGATCGTGAGCTGTCATACGTAGCGCTTGTAAATTCGTAACAGATGTGAGCTGTTCATATACGCCTGTAAATCGTACAGATGTGAGCTGTTCATACTACCCGGTTAATTGTACAGGTGTGAGCTGTTATACTACCGTGTAAATTACAGAATGTTGAGCTGTTTCAACTTACCAGCTGTAAATCGTACAGATCGTGATCTTTCATATACCTTGTGTAAATCGTACAATGAGGCGCTGTTAACCCTGTATTACGAAGTGTTACTGACCTCTGTGTAAATCGACAGGGTGCGCGCTGTTCATACTACCTTCTGTACGAAGTTGTCTGCATAAGTTACCGTGGTAAATCGTCGGGAGCTGTTAAACTTAACACTGTAATATACGTAATGTAGCTTGTTCACCCTACCCTGTAAAATGTACAGGTTGGAGCTGTCACATACTACCCTGTAAATCGTAATGCGGTCTGTTAACACCGGCTATCGTACAGGTGCTGTTTTCAACTTACCTTGTAAATGCTTACATGTGTGCGCGCTGTCATACTACCCTGTTAAATCGTTACAGTGGTGCAGCTGTTCACACCTATCCGTGTAAATCTAACAGGTGAGCTGTTTCACACTGACTCACTGTAAATCGTACAGATGCGGCGCTGGTTCTACTACCAGTGTAAATCGTACAGATGTGGCGCTTCATTAATCTACACGTGTAAATTCTACAGATGTGCACTGTTCACACTACGCCTTTTGTAAGGGGTCGTATATAATCATACAGGTGTGCGCTGTTCATACTACCACCTGTAATCGTACATGTGCGCGCTGTTCATACTACCCTGGTAAATCGTACAGGGGCCTGTTGAATACCCTTGTAAATCGTACAGGTTGAGCGTTCATACTACCGTGTAAATCGTACAGATGTGAGCTGTTCATACTACCGTGTAAATCGTACAGATGTGAGCTGTTCATACTACCGTGTAAATCGTACAGATGTGAGCTGTTCATACTACCGTGTAAATCGTACAGATGTGAGCTGTTCATACTACCGTGTAAATCGTACAGGCGCGCGCTGTTCACACTACCCTGTAAATCATACAGATGTGAGCTGTTCATACTACCGTGTAAATCGTACAGGTGCGCGCTGTTCATACTACCCTGTAAATCGTACAGATGTGAGCTGTTCATACTACCGTGTAAATCGTACAGGCGCGCGCTGTTCACACTACCCTGTAAATCATATAGGTGTGCGCTGTTCACACTACCCTGTAAATCGTACAGGTGCGCGCTGTTCACACTACCCTGTAAATCGTACAGGTGCGCGCTGTTCCCACTACCGTGTAAATCGTACATGTGTGCGCTGTTCACACTACCCTGTAAATCGTACAGGTGCGCGCTGTTCACACTACCCTGTAAATCGTACAGGTGCACGCTGTTCACACTACCCTGTAAATCGTACAGGTGCGCGCTGTTCCCACTACCGTGTAAATCGTACAGGTGTGCGCTATTAATACTACCCTGTAAATCATACAGGTGCGCACTGTTCATACTACCCTGTATATCGTACAGGTGTGCGCTGTTCATATTACCCAATAAATCATACAGGTGTGCGCTGTTCATACTACCCTGTAAATCGTACATGTGTGCGCTGTTCATACTACCCTGTAAATCGTACAGGTGCGCGCTGTTCATACCACCCTGTAAATCGTACAGGTGTGCGCTGTTCATATTACCCTATAAATCATACAGGTGTGCGCTGTTCATACTACCCTGTAAATCGTACAGGTGTGCGCTGTTCATACTACCCTGTAAATCGTACAGGTGCGCGCTCTTTATACTACCCTGTAAATCGTACAGGTATGCGCTGTTCAAACTAGCCTGTAAATCGTACAGGTGTGCGCTGTTCATACTACCCTGTAAATCGTACAGGTATGCGCTGTTCAAACTAGCCTGTAAATCGTACAGGTGTGCGCTGTTCATACTACCCTGTAAATCGTACAGGTGCGCGCTCTTTATACTACCCTGTAAATCGTACTGAAGTGCGCTGTTCATACTACCCTGTAAATCACACAGGTGTGCACTGTTCACACTATCATGTAAATCGTACACTAGTGCGCCGTTCACACTTTTCTGTAGTTCGTGAAGGGAAATCGTACAGGTGTGCGCTGTTCACACTACCCTGTAAATCGTGCAGGTGTGCGATGTTCACACTTCCCTGAAAATCGTACATATGTGCGCTGTTCACACTACCCTGTAAATCGTACAGGTGTGCGCTGTTCACACTACCCTGTAAATCGTACAGGTATGCACTGTTCAAACTAGCCTGTAAATCGTACAGGTGTGCGCTGTTCAAACTAGCCTGTAAATCGTACAGGTGTGCGCTGTTCACATTACCCTGTAGTTCGTGAAAGGAAAATTAGGTTTACGTTGCGTTAAACAGAACAGGCTTGGCTATTTTTTTGTTATGCGCAATGGAAGCCTTAAAACATGTAGCCTTCAAGTAAATATCAATTATTTATTGGTTCATAATAATCAATGAATAGATTTGATTGAAAATGACTCGTCTAGAAAAATATCCACATCACATACATACATAAAGGGAATGACCCGATATGAATAACTGACTGTTCAGATATTACCATGTAATGGTCAGATGACCTTTTAGGCCCTTTGGACTCTTTTTTTCTGTGAAATCCTTACATCGTTTTATCTGCCAATCAGACTGAACTTGTGATGATGGCATGATAACTATGAACTATTATTAAGACTGCGTTAAGCTGTACCACAAAAATCAGCGATTTGTGGCGTCATGGGTATCTAAAATGGCGTCCTACTATGATAGGTAACTGTGTGTCGTACCAGAACAATAATAGCTTTTGAATCCCGTCATTTTGTCTGAGGTTGTATATAACATGTGCGTCCTTACAAACGTTTTACATACTAGCATCTGAATCCTTTAAGTGTTAAGGTGTGTGGCATTTCGTATGTGAACCTCAACAATACATTTGATCGATAAATTCCACCTGAACCAACCAACCAACATTGCATTGCTATGAAGTCGTTGCCCGCGTCAGGAACAGCACGGACTCTGACGATTCGTGGATTCTTGGCCATGATGGCTCTCTGATAAAGCACACACGAACAAACACGCGCAACAGACATGTGTTAAATTAAGGAATCGCCACCAACAGGAAATGAAACGGAACGAAACTGACACGAAATAGCTTACTTAACACGCACACGAAGTCATGCTACATTCCGAATACAGATACAAGTCGAGATAAGTGGGTCTAAATGCCTCTTATAGCGCTGCCTATAATGATAAGAGGAGTGTCCTTTGTTTAAAGCGGCAAGATAGTGTCGTGTTTCTCTCCCCCTCCCTGTCAGTTGAAGAGCCGTGTAGTAAAGTCACTTGGGCTTTTGTTTTGATGAAACGGAAGGCTTCCTTGTGATCTGTCGAAAAAAGTTTAGTTTGACATTTTAGGAAAATATTCGAAGCACAAGATTAAATATATATTTTTTATCTTCTTGCTCTTGATATAGTTATTGATGGGTCCAGAACAACACTTATCTCTTTATATGGACCAAACCAGGACACACCAAGCTTTTATGATTTAGTTATAGACACGGTCAATGGCTTTGGGAATGATAATATTATTATATGTGGAGATTTCAACTTAGTTGTAGAACCAAATTTAGACTACGATAGTAATTATAGACATGTGAATAATCCTGCAGCCAGAAATAAAGTCTTGGAAATCATTCAAAATTATAGTTTAATTGACATTTTTAGGGAGCACCATCCAGATACTAGGCGTTATACCTGGCGAAAAGTAAATCCTATAAAACAAGCAAGACTGGACTTCTTTTTAATATCCGAAACTCTTCTTTCTAGTGTTAATAAGTCCAGAATTGAACCGGGTTATAGATCTGACCATTCTATTTCAACATTATCTTTGACTTTGAATGAATTTAAAAAAGGGAAGGGACTTTGGAAATTTAACAACTCTTTATTATTTGAATCTGAATATCTGGAAATGATTAAAACTTGTATTGAGGAGGTCAAGCTGCAGTACCTGTGTATAATTTTAATTCTATTGAAAATGTTTCTAACAGTAATATACAGTTTTTAATTAATGAACAATTATTTCTGGAAACATTACTTATGGAAATAAGGGGTAGATCTATAATCCACTTGATGATAATCTTAAGACTTCAATTGAATTACTAGAGGCGGAAACTGATCCTGACCATGAACAATTAGATAGATTAAGAAAGGAGTTGGAAGCTGTACGTGTTAAAAAAGTTAAGGGCAGTCTAATTAGATCAAGGGCAAAATGGATTGAGGAGGGGGAGAAACCAACATCATATTTTTTAAATTTAGAAAACAGAAATTTTACTTCTAAGATCATACCTAAAATACAAAAAGATAATGGAGATATTATAACTAAACAAGAGGAAGTCCTGTCTGAAGTAAGATTATTTTATGAAAATCTTTATAAGTTTAGGGAGACTGATAACATTGACTTAGAAGTACATTTAGAAAATTGTAATATTCCAAAATTAAGTAATACTGAGTCAGATAACTTAGAGGGTAAGATAACGTTTCAGGAAGCAGGAAAAGTTCTAAGAGGTATGAAAAATAATAAGAGTCCATGGTCAGATGGTTTCACTTCAGAATTTTTTTAAGTTTTTTGGAGGAATTTAGGTAGTTTTCTTGTGCGCTCTTTAAATCATGGTTTTTTAGTAGGTCAATGTTCAGTTACCCAAAGACATGGAATTATTGTGTATTCCCAAGGGAGATAAGCCACGCCACTTCTTAAAAAACTGGAGGCCAATTACACTCTTAAATATTACATTTAAAATTGCTTCAGGGGTAATTTCACAAAGAATCAAAACAGTTTTAGAAAAAATTATCAATGAAGATCAGACTGGCTTTTATCTGGTAGGTATATAGGTGAAAATATCCGCACAGTGTATGATGTAATGCAATATGTTGAAGATTTAAATATTCCAGGTATGTTGATGTTAGTAGATTTCCAAAAGGCATTTGACTCCGTTTCATGGAGATTTATTGATAAAGTTTTTAACTATTTTAACTTTGGACCAGAAATAAGAAAGTGGTAAAAATTATTTAACAATAATGTATATTCTTCAATCGTATCAGTATAGAAAGAGGTTATCGTCAAGGAGATCCAATAGCTCCCTACATTTTTATTATATGTGCAGAAGTGCTAGCTGCAAGAATTAGAAATAATAATCATATTAAAGGCATTGATGTAGATAATGTACCAATTTTGAATGTGCAATATGCAGATGACACTAGTTTGATACTAGATGGGTCAGAGAGGTCTCTTAATGAGTCTATATCTGAGTTGAATAATTATGCAAAAATTTCAGGTTTAAATATTAATACTAGTAAAACACAAGTTATATGGTTAGGGAGCTATAAATACAGTAATGTAACATATAGGCCAGATTTGAATTTACAGTGGGGGAAAACCAGATTTACATTTTTGGGGGTTGGATTTTCAGTTGATTTAGATCAGATACCAAAAATGAATTTTGACAAAAAAATTGTAAAACTCAAGTCACTTCTTACTGCTTGGAAGAGGAGGAGCTTGACTCCAATTGGGAAAATTAATGTTATTAAATATTTATTGATCTCGCAAATTAACTATCTATTTATAACCTTACCAAACCCACCAGAAAAATATTTAGCTACAATAAATTCTTTATTATTCGTTTTTTGTGGAATGGTAAATGCCATAAGATCAAATCAGATGTTATGATTCAAAATTATGCAGATGGTGGGCTTAAGATGATTGACTTGTATGCTTTCATCCATTCATTAAAGTTAGGATGGGTTAGAAGATTTTTCTCGTCTTCAGGCAAATGGTATCTGATCCTCAAGTCAACTCTAGATTTAAATAAGATATATAATTGTGGGAAGGATTATGTAAAATTGTGTATATCCAGATGTCGTAATCAATTTTGGAAAGATGTCTTTAAAGCATGGGATAAATTAAAGTCAATAAAGCGCTATTTAAGAAATCTCGAAATAAAACCAGAGAAACTTTTATATCCTTTTATACCACAATTATTAGAAATTTTCTTTAAAAGCAAAAAGGGTGTGAAAGACTTCTATAGGTTTATCATAACTCCATCAACAACTCCAACAGGTACTAGAAAATGGAATTTGAGCTTTAATTTTGATACAGAAATGTGGTTAAAAATATATACTCTTCCATTTAAGGTAACAAAAAATTCCAAATTGATATGGTTTCAAGTCAGAATTATTCATCATATATAAGTTACTAATACCTTCCTTCATAAGATAGGAATAAATCCTAGTCCTATGTGTACTTTATGTAATACAGAAAGGGAGACAATTATACATTGCCTATGGGAATGCAAAGAGGTGCAAACTCTGCTTCAAAATTTTGAAACTTTATTAGATTTATTGTTTATCACCTTT
>SAYR01037205.1:80938-126976 GCA_004382745.1 Argopecten irradians irradians | reverse complement strand
TATGGTTATACTTTTTCATTGTATGGTTATACTTTTCCATTGTATGGTTATACTTTTCTATTGTATGGTTATACTTTTCCATTGTATGGTTATACTTTTTCATTGTATGGTTATACTTTTCCATCATATGGTTATACTTTTCCATTATATGGTTATACTTTTTCATTGTATGGTGATACTTTTTCATTGTATGGTTATACTTTTCCATTATATGGTTATACTTTTTCATTGTATGGTGATACTTTTCCATTATATGGTGATACTTTTTCCGTTATATGGTGATACTTTTCCATTATATAGTTATACTTTTCCGTTATATGGTGATACTTTTCCATTGTATGGTTATACTTTTCCAATATATGGTGATACTTTTCCATTATATGGTGATACTTTTCCATTGTATGGTGATACTTTTTCATTGTATGGTTATACTTTTCCATTATATGGTTATACTTTTTCATTGTATGGTTATACTTTTTCATTGTATGGTTATACTTTTCCACTATATGGTGATACTTTTCCATTATATGGTGATACTTTTCCGTTATATGGAGATACTTTTCCATTATATGGTTATACTTTTCCGTTATATGGTGATACTTTTCCATTGTATGTTGATACTTTTTCATTGTATGGTGATACTTTTCCATTATATGGTTATACTTTTCCATTAAATGGTTATACTTTTCCATTATATGGTTATACTTTTCCATTATATGGTGATACTTTTTCATTATATGGTTATACTTTTTCATTGTATGGTTATACTTTTCCATTGTATGGTTATACTTTTCCATAATATGGTTATACTTTTCCATTATATGGTTATACTTCAAATAAAGATGAAATCAAACAAAATAAAGATAAATGAAAATAATACAATAATAACACCAAATAAAACAATGGTAGATGCTAATCGATATATGTGTCACCAAATCAAATAGTGATAACATCGATTGATATAATGATAAAAGACAATAATACCATGACAAATGAAAATAAAATAGTGATAGAAGCAAATGATATATTGGTCAAATCAAATCAAATATAGATAAAATGATACCATATATTGATAAGATCAAATCATATAATGATAAAACCATACAATATAATGAGAACACAAATTCATATAGTATATTTGAACCATATGAGACAGCTATGGTGTTCCATAATATACCTTTACCCTAGTCTTTCACTTAGTCTTTTGCTACAACTAACTTACTTTTATTTTCTTTTTATCTTTTGTTAGGATTCATATAGCTGATCAGCACAAAGATTCTTCAGAACAATTTTTCATTATTTTTTTTATTTAATATAATATATTTAAACTATAATATAGTGTATGTGTAACGGTACCTTATGGAACGCCATAGCTGTCTCGTATGATTCAAATATACTATTCAGATGTCTAAGGTCAAATGGTGAAAATTCAAATTTTCATTGTTTAAGTCTTAATTAATCAGATATTAAAACAGAGATAACATTTTTTGCAGATTTTACCTGTTAATATTGGGTTTGTGAAGTTCAGTTAAGAAAACTGATGAAAAGTTCAAAAAGTAGGTCACAGTGACCTACTTAAGCATTTATTCTATTTTAGAATTAAAAACTTTTATATTTTTGCTGAAAACTAGGATTTTTCAAAGATTAATAGCTTGAAATTAATGTTTAGTACTTCATAAGGATCTTGACATGACCTGCAAAGTGATACCCCTCCTTTACTTTTTTGTCATGTTTATTTTACACTAAAATAATGAACTTTTTTGTCGTCGCAGATGAATCGTCGCGGATGAATGATTCTACCTTACGTGAAGAGTCATCATTCGCTGTTCAATTGAGTAAGCTCCTCTGACTTTTGACCGACTTTTATTAAATAATAACCTCACTTTCAAATAACAAATTTATGACATGAAATATAATTAAAAAGTCGTGTGAGTGTAAAAAAATCCTCTAAGAATATATTCAATATGGGGCGCGTTAATATTCTTTGAGGAATGTCCCCACTTAATATGACGTATATGAAGTACATAGGCATGGAATGTCCCAACTAAAACTGACGTATATGAAGTACATAGACATGGAATGTCCACACTAAAATTGACGCATATGAAGTACATAGGCATGGAATGTCCCCACTAAAACTGACGTATATGAAGTACATAGGCATGGAATGTCCCCACTAAAACTGACGTATATGAAGTACATAGGCATGGAATGTCCCCACTAAAACTGACGTATATGAAGTACATAGGCATGGAATGTCCCCACCAAAACTGACGTATATGAAGTACATAGACATGGAATGTCCCCACCACTAAAACTGACGTATATGAAGTACATAGGCATGGAATGTCCCAACTAAAACTGACGTATATGAAGTACATAGGCATGGAATGTCCCCACTAAAACTGACGTATGTAAAGTACATAGGCATGGAATGTCCCCGCTAAAACTGACGTATGTGAAGAACATAGGCATGGAATGTCCCCACTAAAACTGACGTATATGAATTACATAGACATGGAATGTCCCCACTAAAACTGACGTATATTAAGTACGTAGGCATGGAATGTCCCCACTAAAACTGACGTATGTGAAGTACATAGGAATGGAATGTCCCCACTAAAACTGACGTATATGAATTACATAGACATGGAATGTCCCAACTAAAACTGACGTATATTAAGTACATAGGCATGGAATGTCAACACTAAAACTGACGTATATGAAGTACATAGGCATGGAATGTCCCCACTAAAACTGACGTATATGAAGTACATAGGCATGGAATGTCCCCACTAAAACTGACGTATATGAAGTACATAGGCATGGAATGTCCCCACTAAAACTGACGTATATTAAGTACATAGGCATGGAATGTCAACACTAAAACTGACGTATATGAAGTACATAGACATGGAATGTCCCCACTAAAACTGACGTATATTAAGTACATAGGCATGGAATGTCCCCACTAAAATTGACGTATGTGAAGTACATAGGCATGGAATGTCCCCGCTAAAACTGACATATATGAAGTACATAGACATGGAATGTTCCCACTAAAACTGACGTATATTAAGTACATAGGCATGGAATGTCCCCACTAAAACTGACGTATATGAAATACATAGGCAAGGAATGTCCCCACTAAAACTGACTTATATGAAATACATAGGCAAGGAATATCCCCACTAAAACTGACGTATATGAAGTACATAGACATGGAATGTCCCCACTAAAACTGACGTATATTAAGTACATAGGCATGGAATGTCAACACTAAAACTGACGTATATGAAGTACATAGACTTGGAATGTCCCCACTAAAACTGACGTATATTAAGTACATAGGCATGGAATGTCCCCACTAAAACTGACGTATATGAAATACATAGGCAAGGAATGTCCCCACTAAAACTGACGTATATGAAATACATAGACATGGAATGTCCCCACTAAAACTGACGTATATGAAGTACATAGGCATGGAATGTCCCCACTAAAACTGACGTATATGAAATACATAGACATGGAATGTCCCCACTAAAACTGACGTATATGAAGTACATAGACAAGGAATGTCCCCACCACTAAAACTGACGTATATGAAGTACATAGGCATAAAATGTTCCCACTGAAGTTGAAGTATATGAAATACATAGGCATGAAATATTCCTACTAAAACCGAAGTATATGAAGTATATAATCATGAAATGTTCCCACTAAAGTTGAAGTATACGAAGTACATAGACATGAAATGTTCCCATTGAACCTGAAGTATATGAAGTACATAAGCATGAAATATTCCTACCAAAGCCGAAGCATATGAACGACATATGCATGAAATTTTCCCAGTAAAACTGAAGTATATGAAGTACATAATCATGAAATGTTCCCTCTGAAGTTGAAGTATATGAAGTACCTAAGCATGAAATGTTACAACTGAAAGTGAAGAACTTGAGAATATTTTTTTTCCCATTTCAACAAATTTTATTGACATGGATGTTATAGTCAGAAGGATCGAATAACAGGCAAAGCCTATATAAATTTTTTCCTTGGGCGGATAATAAGTTAAAATATTTGAAATGTATATAACTATATAACAACAAAACATAGAAAAGGTAAGTATTAGGTTATATATACAAATTACATAAATACATACATTCACACGCACACCATTGTAAACACATACATTATAAACTTAAAACAGATATAGTAATTTATAAACTAAGGTATGAGAAATTAATACATATGAAATAAGACTTTTTAATAAGACTGACAAACAGTTAGGTGGTTTGACCAAATGTCCTTGTGCATTATTATATGCACAGGCCATAACCATCCTATCTGATAAAGTCTGAACTTGTGAATAATTTTATATGTTTACTAAGTATATGTTAGTTGGATATTTATTAATAAGTAAATATAAGAGTAAAGTTTAAAGAATCACAAACTAATTGTTTAAACATTGGTTTATTAACACATACACACAGAATTATTGTTCAACTGGGTTCAATCGGAATCAATGATTATACTATATTCAGATTGGATCCTACGGTCAAAACAGAGACTTAAATTTTATAAATATTAAATCGTTTAGACTTTCCAACGAATTGATGAATATCTTTAAGCATTTGCTTATTTATATTAATATCACAACTATTGCATCCATATAGAAATGTATCAACTTTATGTGTTTATGTGTATTATTGTATCTGTTGATGTTTTGGAATAATTCATTGCGAATATTAATGTAAAGGGGACATTCCAAAAAATAATGAGAAACTGTCTCAGATGAGTCAGAACAACTCCATGATGGGTTATCAGTCAGATGATCATGATATAAATCAGACTTTAAATCACTACAACTATTTCTAAGTTGAGTAAGTATGATATTTGCCCTCCTTTCCCCTTCAGATTTAAAAATATCTACAGATATCATATCAGTAACTTTATTTTTATCTAATAGATGTTTGAAACTTGAAAGAGAAGGAGAGTTAAACAGATTTTCATCTGAGGTATTAACTGTGCAGCACATGAATGGAAAGAAGCTATCATAGTAATTGTTAGTCCTACAAATTGGGGGATTAAACTGTCTTGTGTGACGAAGAAAGTAGTGATTATCGTTAGGATTATTAATAAAAGGTATTAGAATATCTTGTAAATACTGAGGGGATATATTGTGCATTGATTTATACATCATGATATATTTATGTTTTTCTCATCTGGCAGCCAGAGATTCCCAATCAAGTTCAGTATATTTAGTATATATTCAGTTCATTATGAAAAGTGCCTGATCTTAAGCCAGTAATTATTCTTGCTGCTTCTAGTTGAATTGATTCTAAAAGTTCTGAAGATTGTTGAGTACAGTTATCCTTAACAATGTCAGCGTATTCTAAAATTGGCCTAATAAATGATGTATGTAAAGATATTAATGTTTTTCGACTAACTTAAGTTTTTATCTGACGAAGAATGTTGAGTTTTTTATAAGCTTTTGTATGTATGTTTTGAATATGTTGATTCCATGTTTCATCATCAGTAAGTGTAAGCCCTAAATGTGTATGAGATGAAGTGTCAGTAATTTGACTATTTTGGAAATTTAATGTGGGGTGATTTCCGTTTCGTTTCCTGTAAAATGTGACAGATTTAGTTTTGGTAGGGTTAAATTTTATGTCCCATAAATGGGTCCATTCGCTTATGTTATTGAGGTCAGATGTTAATTCTTGTGCCGCTTGTGAGGGTCATTGTCTATAATCACATAGAGGGAGGTGTCATCTGCAAAGAGCTTAATATTAGTAAAGATATTTTCAGTGATATCGTTAATATAAAGAAGAAAGAGAAGCGGGCCAAGAACAGATCCTTGGGGTACCCCTGCATAAATAGTCTTGAATTGGGAATAATAACCTTCTGTACTTACTCTTTGCATTCTATTCGAAAGATAATTTTGAAACCAATTAAGCATATTTCCATTAATACCATATTTTTTTAATTTGAATAAAAGACCTTGGTGCCAAACTCTGTCAAATGCTTTGCTAATATCACAAAAAATAAACCTCAACTCTTTGCCTTATCCGTATTACAAACAATTTCATTAAAAATAAACAATAATTGATTCACAGCTGAATCACCTGGTGCAAAGCCAGACTGATGTCTGGTAATTATAGAGTTGTCAACAAGGTAATTATATAGATATTTAAAAATGATTTTTTCTATCAATTTACTAAAACAAGGTGTTATTGAAATTGGTCTATAGTTCAGAACATCATTTGTAGAACCATTTCCTTTATAAATTTATATTAGCTTGTTTCCAGCTAGAAGGTACGAACCCTGATTCTAGTGATTTATTAAACAATATTGTTAAAGGAAGTACCAGAGAAGTGTTGAGCTTTTTAACTATTTTTGGAATAATGCCATCAGGACCAGCTGGCTTGTTTATATTAAGAGAATTAATTTGATCAATGACATCTTGTCGTGTAATTCTGATATTTGAAAGTGAAAATGGTGGTAGATGTACATTTTCTATTTTTTGAGGAAGTTCAAGGTTTAATGAAGATGTAGAAATGTTGACAAAATGGTTGTTTAATATTTCAGCTTTGTCAACAGGATGGTGAAAGACTTGATTGTTAGATTCAAGAGGAAGAATTGAGGAAGACTTATTAGCAAAGTTAGTGATAGATTTGGTTATCATCCACCATTTATCTTGAGGAACTTTATTTTTGCTAAGAGGGGTTTCAAGTTGTTCAATATACTTTGATTTTGCCTCGCGGATCAAGTCTACAGTTACATTTCTTATAACACGAAATATATGCCAATCATGATGATTATTATTTATTTTTGCTTTTTTTGTGTATTCTGTTTCGTTGTCTCATCTTCAATCTCATAGAGTTATTCATCCACGGTTTGTCATTTGGTCGTTCTGTTATAACCTTAACAGGAATAAAGTTGTTAATTTGATCCGCAATTAATTATAGAAGTAATAGTTCAGTGTCTTGATTATGTGATAAATTAAGCCAATCAATTTCAGAACTACAGTTTTCATACTATCAAAATCTGCTTCAACATATTTTAAAATGGTTTTTTATAGCTGGTATGCTTGAATATTTTAAAAGAAATATTAGCATGAATTGATGAATGGTCACTACAGAATAATAATGAGAATAATATGCATGAAATGTTCCCACTAAACCTGAAGTATATGAAGTATATAAACATGAGATGTTCCCAGTAAATCTGAAATATATGAAGTACATAAGCATGAGATGTTCCCAGTAAAGCTGAAGTATATGAAGTACATAAGCATGAGATGTTCCCAGTAAACCTGAAGTATATGAAGTACATAAGCATGAAATGTTCCCAATAATCCTGAAGTATATGAAGTACATAAGCATGGAATGTTCCCACTAATCCTGAAGTATATGAAGTACATAAGCATGAGATGTTCCCAGTAAAGGTGCAGTATATATGAAGTACATAAGCATGAGATGTTCCCAGTAAAGCTGCAGTATATGAAGTACATCAGCATGAGATGTTCCCAGTAAAGCTGAAGTATATGAAGTACATAAGCATGAGATGTTCCCAGTAAAGCTGCAGTATATGAGGTACTTTCCAACAAAAGATGATACAAACACATAAATGTATTCATTAAAGCTGTCAAGTATTATTGATACGATTCGTATTATGTATTATCAAATCAAATTGGAGAACCAATATAGATTTTACTGATGATGCGTGGATAAAGCATAAAAATGACAAATAATTTAACTTACATTTTACTGTGAAACATACATACCTAGAAATGTCCGTGATTTCTATAAAACCATCAATACAATGTAAAAGCAACGAGAAATCGTGTAATTATTGCTACCGATGCATGTGCAGTGTAACGAAAAAATACCATTTCAGTCACAGTCGGAACTTAATATATAGAGTATATCGGTTTTTCAATTATTCCTCGTCAATGCTATTTAAACAACAGTATTCGACCGAATAAGTGCCCCAATCACTAAAAGCGTCTTTCCCCTTTTTAAGATCTTAATTTTCTTACCTTGAATTAAAGCCCCCGAGGCTGAAGTTAAAATAAAACGGAACTTGGAACAACTCCGTTTAAGGATTTTGTTTTTAAAATAAAATTTAAGAAATTCGGTTATGTGATTGGAACATACAAATGTATTACAAATGTTGTCTGGTTTTTTGTCATAGATAATTTGTGATGGAGTCAGTTTAAACTTCTATTACATTGACCGAGTTCCGTTTAACCAGTTCTGACTTCAGTTTAAGGAATTTTTCTATCATTTTAGATAAAATCAGTCAATGTGCTTTGGACATATGATAAATGTTGCCTGTTGTCTTTTTTCATGGATTACTGGTGGCAAATCCACACTATTATGTTTTCGATCAAATCTCATTTAAACGGAACTCGGAACTAGTTCCGAGGTTTCTGAGCTTCGTTTTAACGGAATTCGGTCCACGGCAATGGGAGTTCATTGAAAACATATTTAAACTGACTCTATCACAAATGATAAAACACAACAGACAACATTTGTAATATGTTCCAATCACTTGAACTGAATTTCTTTAATTTTATTTTTAAAACAGAATCCTTAAACGGAACTCGGAACCAACTTCAGCCTCCCTTATTCAGCTGGTGTTAATGTAGAGGTATTTATACATCGCTGCTCTGAATACGTCTGACGTCATTGCAAGGCATGACATACACTTGCGGAGTACTCAAATATTGATGACGTGAAACGAATTTTTCAAGTGGACTTGTTGTATCCGATGACGTTCACATGAGACCTAACATTGAGAAGAGGTATTCACGATTTATAGACGTCACGAGGATGTTGTACTCAACATATGATAAGGAGGCATGCACCTTGTAGGTATGGCCTCTATCGAGTGGTTCTCAAAACGTGACGTTCATACACAAAAATGATCAAGCGGTTAAGTGTTGTGAAAACTTCACGTCACAGGAGTATAAATCTATTAACTCAATTGCGCATGCGCTGTTTGCAACTTCCTAAACATGGTGTTAACACTGGCATGCATATCACCGTTTTGGGTCAGATTGGCGTCACGACTACTGTACTGGTGTGGTGCTGTGTAGCGTTATACACAAAAAAACACTGATTAATTGTCAATGTTTAAATCCCATCAACACAAAGTCGGCACACGGACAAACAGTGTTAATGGATCGAGTTTTGGTGACAAAGTTGTCGCGCCGAAGTGGAAAGAAAGCTATAAGGATAACAGTTAACTATCTCGACCAAACACTGACGACGTGCAGGTATAGGATCGATGTCGTTAGCGAGAGAACACAGTCTTTTTCCATGAAATTTCAGATATACACTATGTTAAACAAACATGATTCATTAGACACATTATCACAAATCTATTATTAATTAGTTGTTTCTATATAAATGAAATACTTGAGAAAACCAAAGAGACATTTCCCTATGACACTTCCATCCCGACTCTCACACGAATATGTTTCCACCAAAAGATTATTCTAAGCATTGAGCACTGAGATTTCCAAGCATATGAGATGTTTTTCTCATTGGAAGATGTCCTCCGAATTTCAAACGTAGTTGCCTCCAAATCGGTTTCGAAGATCAACTCATACAGATCTGTTAGGCTAATCTCCAACATGTCAGAGGACCTAGAACCAGCAGACGTTCCCATTAACCTGCAATAGGATGCTACCCCACATCACATGAAGGGATGCTACCCCACCTCATACAAAGGGATGCTACCCCACCTCACACAAAGGGATGCTACCTCACCTCACATAACGGGATGCTACACCACCTCACACAAAAGGATGCTACACCATCTCACACGAAGGGATGCCACCCCACCTCACATAAAGGGATGCTATCCCACCTCACACAAAGGGATGCTACCCCACCTCACACAAAGGGATGCTACCCTACCTCACATTAAGGGACGCTTCCTCACCTCACATGAAGGGATGCTACCCCACCTCACATGAAGGGATGCTACCCCACCTCACGCAAAGGGATGCTACCCCACCTCATACAAAGGGATTCTACCCTACCTCACATTAAGGTACGCTTCCTCACCTCACATGAAGTAGTGTTTCCCACAGCCCCGATTAGCATGGCGCCGCGCCGTGCCCTTTTTACCTGACGCCATGTCCCTGTGACCTAACGCCGTGCCCTGTTTGTCCCCAGTACACTTCTACTAAACTACCAAAATACGGTTTGTTCCTCTTTCTCCCACTTTTTCGAGATCAAAGGAATTATACAAACACTGGAGAACAAAGGCACACCAATTATTGTCAGTTCTGATAAAGTAGTGACTTTAATACTGGTATACTTCTTTTACCTGTAATTTTACAAATAGTCACAATTCTATTTAATTGTTAGCATACCTATTCTGCATTTTATTCCCATTTTAAATGTTTTCATATTTTATCACACTATCTTAAAATGTTAAATGTAATAAAACATTAATTAATAAGATATAATTACTTAAAATTAAAACATTTTATATATATACAACACATTACTTATACTTTAAGCACTACAGTTAAACATTAATAGGAGATAACTAATTAAAATCAAAACATATATTTTTGACTTTAAACTTGACTTTAAACATATTTTATTACAACAATTTTATACAACTTAAGAAGCCTTCTCCAATCTTATGAAATATTTACAGGTAATGACATTCATACAATAGATATAAATAATAATTGAATTCGTCAAAGTATATAATAACAAGATATATACTATATATCATAAAATTATGTAATGTTCAAAATCTTCTGCTGGACTTTACGAATGATTGCACAAGTTCAAATACATGACAATTTACTTCAAAAGCCATGTTTTCATTTCCGTAAAGTAAGGTAAGGTTGGGTAAGGCGGCTGTCGATGTTTCGGTACCGTTTGGCTCTGGGTCTGGTCTGTCCTCCGGCTGCATGTTTTGGAGCACACGGATGATGCTATAGATATTTGGGTGGGAGTGTTCAACCTTCTTCTGGAGTTTTTTGTGCCATCCTCGGTGTTACATAGGTCTATGAGGTTGTTGGATGTCGCAAAGGCTATGATGAGGGAATGGTCGCCATTGTCAAGTAGAAGGAATTCCTCTCCAGCAGTCGTCTGTGTTCACTTTCCCTAGAGATTGATGTCCTGGATGGTTTTTGGTAGTTGAGGAGTCTGGGTGCGTCTGGCGTTACGTTGTAGAGTAATGTCTTGCTAGATTGAAATGTTGGTAGGTGTTGGACAGTGGAGAGTGTATCGTTATTACAGTCGTGAGTTCGCAGTTTGGTAACCTCTTCTTCGTAAATCCTGGGTATGGGATTCACCTCCTCCATGCAGCGGGTACAGATGTTCTCCATAATCTCCAGGGGCGTGATCTTGGCGTGGTCCTGAGGATGGTTGTGGGGGTGGTGGCCATTTCCTGTAGGGATGTTGTTGCGGGTACTCAATGTGGAGGGGCAGTCGGGTATGGTGCATCTTCAGTAGGTGTGTTGTCCTCTGTTGTTCTTCACACAGTAGATGTAGCCATTATAAGCAATATTCTGTCTTCCAAATTTATTTCTAAGAAATTTCACCTGAATCTGTGCGTTTGCCATGTTGTTGGTTGATGGGGAACTGTGATAGTCAAACCTCTCTGATGTCCTGATATACTTATAACATACAGCTTGGATGCTGGTCTGAACACTTTTAATCTTATTATCAAAATCTTAGATGTATTCACTTTTCATCCATTTTATGCCTTGATAATTAAAAGAGTCAGCTTATGTGACCATTTACAAAGACCTACATATACTGTATGCTAATTATTTAATTACTGAATCTTCACTCAAAAAAAATCAAAACTATAAGACATCTTCTCATATATATTATAACTGCACAGTCTTCTATAGACTTAGCTGATGAAAATGGTATATGATATGTAAATATTGTATAAATAATGATGAAATTAGATAACTTTAAACATTGTGTAAAAACCAGGTAATGTGGAAGAACACAGGTATAATCCAGATAATGTGGGAGAACACAGGTAAAATCCAGGTAATGTGGGAGAACACAGGTAAAATCCAGGTAAGGGATATGTGAAGCAGACTACGTATAACTGCTGTCACAACATAACTGCCCATATGTTATTATAAAAAAGTGTGAGAAACAAGAACACACCCAAAATACCAGGTAGTGGCTTGATAATTAAGTAAACAAAAGAAGTGTGACCACTCCCTGACCCCCTGACCAACACCCCAGTGGCCCTAATTAGCAGCCTTGGGCTATTTCCACCTTGGCTTGTGGTGTCACTTTCAGGTCTGTGTATTACGTAAGCTGAAGTCAAGCAGCCGATCGGCAGCCTAGAAAACAATCAGCTGGCCTTTCAATAAGTTTTATGACTACAGATAGTAAGCATTACTTCAAAAACAAATACTGCTTACAACTGTTAATGATTTACTCACGTTTTTAATGTTTAATAGGCCTATCAATATCGGATGGATGTCACAAGATTTACAATCGTAATGGCCGCCATTTTGGGTGTATTGTAATAGTAGATCCGGAGGTATTGAATTTCAGGATTTTACTAATATTCACGTTTTTAAAAATGAAAACGGTATTATTTTTTTAGAATTTCGGTGTGAATTTATTTTTAGAAAAGATATCTTAATAATAATAAAATTATTCATGGCAAAGTAATTAAAATAAATCAAATTAAAAAGAAATCAACTTTTTTCTCTATCAGATTAATTTGAAATATTTTGCATACTACTCTAACACTTATCTGTATTTTCTTAATTTTGTGCTTGTAAATTTAGAACATTGTTTTAATTAATTGTCCATTATTATGAAACATGTTATCTTATTCAAATCAATACAGTATTTTTAATATTTAAATAAAGATATATATTAAAATAAAGGTAATTGGATTGAAATAAAGGAATACATTTTGAATTTTCCCATTCTTTTAATTAATATAAATGAAATTTAGATCTTTCTTGTGAATCAATTATAGTCATGATCATATGATCTGCAGATTACAATTTTCAAAATCATTTTTTTCACTCAGAATAATTAAATAGATGTCCTGATATTACTTAGCAACTCAGAGAGTTCAAAGCATTTAAATGATATTACGTTGAACCAGAATTAAATAAACAACAAGACAGTTTTAAAGAATTTTCATTGTATTGGAAGTTGTCGATATAACCTTTGTGCCCCTCTGATGGTTATTTAT
Organism: Argopecten irradians irradians; assembly: GCA_004382745.1. Taxonomy (NCBI): domain Eukaryota; kingdom Metazoa; phylum Mollusca; class Bivalvia; order Pectinida; family Pectinidae; genus Argopecten; species Argopecten irradians. The sequence goes on along the minus strand of SAYR01037205.1, from coordinate 113,749 downwards.
CGCGGTCAAGGTGCCCTTTTCAAAACCCAGCACCATACCCTTTTTTCCTGTGGGAAACACTACATGAAGGGATGTTACCCCACCTCGCATGACGGAATGCCATCCCACCTCACATGAAGGGATGCTACCCCACCTCACACAAAGGGATGCTACCCCACCTCATACAAAGGGATGCTACCCCACCTCACATGAAGGAATGCTACCCCACCTCACATGACGGAATGCCATCCCACCTCACATGAAGGGACGCTTCCTCACCTCACATAAAGGGATGCTACCGCACCTCACATGAAGGGATGCTACCCCACCTCACATGAAGGGATGCTACCCCACCTCATACAAAGGGATGCTACCCAACCTCACACAACGGGGTGCTACCCAACGCTTCCCCACCTCATATGAATGGAAGCTTCCCAACCTCACATGAAGGGATGATACCCCACCTCAAATGAAATGATGCTACCTTACATCACATGAATGGATGCTCAGAAACATTTTCCTTCAAGCAACGTTACTCCAAATTCTAATAATATGGCAAAAAGCAGTGCCTCCGTGAGACGGTATGCTATAGAAGAATGTTCCCGGTAACAACTACCGTACTAATGAAATGCTATTGACGGTTTTACGCTTCTTAAACAGAGTATTGTTGTTTGTGGCCTAGGCGAAATGGCTTTTACCTGGCCGCGTCTAAATTTGGGACTGTGTCGTTATCATACTGGCTTTAGCATTTGTGCGCTATAACCTGAACAGCACTTTTCGTCAAACATGTTTAATTTATTACCTTGAAAAAACAATATCTTAAAAACACATAGATATATTTATCAACAGTAGCCTTTCCTAACAACGGCACACAATTCTAATCTGGCTGATTTCGCAGACTAATTAAATATCTGTCTCCTTAATCTGAACAATTTAATTTAAAATCAGTTTGTCTGTTTTTGACAAGTACAAGAAAAGTACTGCACACAAGCTTTCGTTTGGGAACCAATATCTGCACCGGATAAACAGTCCAGAGTGGCTTTCAAATTTAATTTGTTCTCAGCTAGGATCAGCGACGGCTTCGTTTGCACTTTTTATCGTGAATAATGAAAGTATTGTAACAAATATTTAATAAGGCAGCAAAACACACCAGGTTATCTTTTACGATTTAATTTCCTTAAATCCAAAATAAAGATTTCATTATATTTGTAAAATTTATAAATCAGAAAATTAATAAAAGTACTTGGAAGCGCCGTGTTTATAACAATGACGTCATACTTTAGGCCGTTAAAGGCAATTTATTTTGAACATAAAATGGTAGGAGTTTTAATTTAGAAAGACTAGATGATAGACCTGGGATTGCTCTATCATAGCGGAGGCTTTTACAAGACAAATATTTCATTTAGGACCGGGATACTATTCCGTACAGATATCAGCTCCTGTCATACATGCTTTGGGCGATTGTTACCGACTTCAGTTTCTCTTGGTAAGTAAGCCAAAACAATTTCGAACGTGGAACGCATAACGGATATTTCATACCGTCTTATTATCAGAGCTAATTGAGGACGACCATTCAGCGAACAGGCGCGTGGTGAGCACGTGGTGAGTGCGTGTTTCGAGTTACTGTGGTAAAATATTGTCTCCTTGTGATAGGACTACTTTCTGTTGTTGTCTGACTGACATTATATCTATATAGATCATTAGTGAACTGTCTTCTGTACAAAAGCAACATTTGCTTCCATCCCCGCACTCAACAGCCTGTCCGCCATCTTGACGTTTTGGTCGAAGCGCAACGTTATAAAGACGTCCTGTAATGGTGACGTCACAATACATTCACGTTCAATTTCGCGCCACTTCAATAGTGCCCGCTTGCCCTGGCACTATTGCAAAATAGTACCCATGTGTGTAGCCCAGTCGGCTCAGTGATATTATATAAATACTACCTGCATTAGAGGGTGTCAGTACCTAGTGTCACCCCGAGGATATCACTGTCGCCGAGGGTGACACTGATATTCCGAGGGGTGATACTAGGCACTGTCGCCCTCTCATGCAGGTAGTATTTATTTTATTATACCAAAAGTCTAGAAACAAAACTAGTTTTCAAGTATTTGCAATCTATTGAAACATTTTAACTGATTTTAGCTAAAGTCAAAATGTCACCGTCGGCAGTAGAATAGCATATAAGCTTCTACTCAGTAGCGCTTACTATCATTGCATTATAAAAAAGAATGCTCACAATAAGCATTCAGTGAAAAATTCTTGTTGTCTTGTCTCCTGCGTTTGTTAAAATCTTAACGTTTTTGTAAATCTCAATGAATTTCGGTTTCGTCCCGTCGTATGTTTACAACATTAGCAACGTCACGAAGACGCTTGAAATCGCATGTCTTCCGTTACACCTAATCACCGACGGGTTCATAAAATCCAACAAATGGCGCTTTGACGGTAAGCGAAAAGGCATGAACGGAAAGCTCTGTCCTTAATATGAAAAAAATATTGATAAACAGATTAATTTGGCAAAACTATTACTTAATAGCTCCAGATAAATTTTGAAGCGTTGCTTCAAAAAACAAAGATGGCGTCGAAAAAAGTAACGAGTGCGCATCTTTTTTCGGGCTACACTATCACCCGTTGCTAGGGGGTTGCTACGAACGTGTCTATTGTTTCCTATTGTTCTAATGTAACCTGCCGTGTGAAAGTGTAAAATACCAAATATCTCTCGACCAATCAGAATGCAGGATTCTCACTTAAGGTATAATAAACCAAAATAGCAATACATAGCGGTAACGTCGGCCCAGTGATATACCAAAAAAGCAATACATAGCGGTAACGTCGGCCCAGTGATATACCAAAATAGCAATACATAGCTGTAAGGTCGGCCCAGTACCATTATACCAAAATAGCAATACATAGCTGTTACGTCGGCCCAGTGACATTATACCAAAATAGCAATACATAGCTGTAACGTCGGCCCAGTGATATACCAAAATAGCAATACATAGCTGTAAGGTCGGCCCATTAACATTATACCAAAATAGCAATACATAGCTGTTACGTCGGCCCAGTGACATTATACCAAAATAACAATACATAGCGGTAACGTCGGCCCAGTGACATTATACCAAAATAGCAAAACATAGCTGTAACGTCGGCCCAGTGACATTATACCAAAATAGCAATACATAGCTGTTACGTCGGCCCAGTGACATTATACCAAAATAACAATACATAGCTGTAACGTCGGCCCAGTGACATTATACCAAAATAACAATACATAGCTGTAACGTCGGCCCAGTGACATAATACCAAAATAGCAATACATAGCTGTAACGTCGGCCCAGTGACATTATACCAAAATAGCAATACATAGCTGTAACGTCGGCCCAGTGACATTATACCAAAATAACAATACATAGCTGTAACGTCGGCCCGGTGATATACCAAAATACCAATACATAGCTGTTACGTCAGCCCAGTGATATACCAAAATACCAATACATAACGGTAACGTCGGCCCAGTGACATTATACCAAAATACCAATACATAGCTGTAAGGTCGGCCCAGTGACATTATACCAAAATACCAATACATAGCTCGGGAAATAGACAAATCTCGGGAAACCAGAAACTTGCTATATCCCTCAACCCCATACTTTAACTGTATAATAACAATACATAGCGGTGACGTTGGCACCAGTGATATTATACCAAAATAACAATGCATAGCTGTAACGTCGGCCCAGTGACATCACACCAAAATAGCAATACATAGCTGTAACGTCGGCCCAGTGATATACCAAAATAGCAATACATAGCTGTAACGTCGGCCCAGTGATATACCAAAATACCAATACATAGCTGTTACGTCGGCCCAGTGATATACCAAAATACCAATACATAACAGTAACGTCGGCCCAGTGACATTATACCAAAATACCAATACAAAGCTGTAAGGTCGGCCCAGTGACATTATACCAAAATACCAATACATAGCTCGGGAAATAGACAAATCTCGGGAAACCAGAAACTTGCTACATCCCTCAACCCCATACTTTAACTGTATAATAACAATACATAGCGGTGACGTTGGCACCAGTGATATTATACCAAAATAACAATACATAGCTGTAACGTCGGCCCAGTGACATTACACCAAAATAGCAATACATAGCTGTAACGTCGGCCCAGTGATATACCAAAATAGCAATACATAGCTGTAACGTTGGCCCAGTGATATACCAAAATGGCAATACATATCGGTAACGTCGGCCTAGTGACATTATACCAAAATTGCAATACATAGCTGTAACGTCGGCCTAGTGACATTATACCAAAATAGCAATACATAGCTGTCAGGTCGGCCCAGTGATATACCAAAATACCAATACATAGCTGTAACGTCGGCCCAGTGATATACCAAAATACCAATACATAGCTGTTACGTCGGCCCAGTGATATACCAAAATACCAATACATAGCTGTAACGTCGGCCCAATGATATACCAAAATAGTAATACATAGCTGTAACGCCGACCCAGTGACATTATACCAAAATAGCAATGCATAGCTGTAACGTCGGCCCAGTGACATTATACCAAAATACCAATAAATAGCTGTAACGCCGACCCAATGACATTATACCAAAATACCAATACATAGCTGTAACGTCGGCCTAGTGACATTATACCAAAATAGCAATACATAGCTGTCACGTCGGCCCAATGATATACCAAAATAGTAATACATAGCTGTAACGCCGACCCAGTGACATTATACCAAAATTGCAATACATAGCTGTAACGTCGGCCTAGTGACATTATACCAAAATAACAATACATAGCTGTAACGTCGGCCCAGTGACATTATACCAAAATAACAATACATAGCTGTAACGTCGGCCCGGTGACATTATACCAAAATTGCAATACATATCGGTAACGTCGGCCTAGTGACATTATACCAAAATTGCAATACATAGCTGTAACGTCGGCCTAGTGACATTATACCAAAATAACAATACATAGCTGTAACATCGGCCCAGTGATATACCAAAATAGTAATGCATAGCTGTAACCTCGGCCCGGTGACATTATACCAAAATACCAATACATAGCTGTAACGTCGGCCTAGTGACAATATACCAAAATAGCAATACATAGCTGTCACGTCGGCCCAATAATATACCAAAATAGTAATACATAGCTGTAACGCCGACCCAGTGACATTATACCAAAATAGCAATACATAGCTTCAACGTGGACCAAGCGACATTATACCAAAATAGTAATATATAGCGTCGGCAAATGTGTAATGAACACACAGGTCTCTGTTTTAATCAAATCAATATTAATAAATATTTACAGTCAGTGGTGAATTGATAGTATAAACCCCGTTGATTTCAACCAAAGACTACTCAACTTTATTTCTCGATATATTGAGTATGTCACGCGCAATTTGGAGCTGCGCGGATGAATTTATGATGGTCCAAATCAGAAACTTTTGGTATTTTCACTGGCACATATACATGTACGTGTGTAAATACAAATGTAGAAAAGTTACATTGTTTATGTTACTATCGTACCTCTTTGAGCAACGCTTCCGTGCGTATGATAAATAAACAATGTTGTACAGTGTACAGTTTTGCACATTCCGATGACGTCGCAATGTTTACATGTTCGCTACAACATGAAGATCTACATCCTAGACTATTTGTATTTTTAACATCCGTGGTTGTACGCAAATGGATAAGATACATGTATTTCAGGACAACATCAGTCTTTGTGTTGGATAAGTTTAACCAAAACGACCTAGCACGACAAAGCATTTTTGTTCACCTCGGGGGACAGACAAGTCATGTACGTTATCTACTAGGCCTTACATACACAATGTACGTTTGGGTGTTTCGAAATAGCAATGAAACGGAATCCTACAATTGTAGCTTTACAATACTTGTAATAGATATCTCTAATATTTATTGAAGTAATAAATATAAATATAAATATAAGCTAACATTTTGAGAGCGGTAAACGTTTACAGTAGTGGGACTACCTGTGTTTGTACATGTTCCTCGAAACGACGTCCGATACATTTGAAAATCTCCAAAATCTAGAAATAATGACATAGAACTATGTAAACATCCGTGTATTCAAGTAATTTCAAACGTGAACTGATTAAGTAGAACTCAAGTGATCACAAAATTGAAGAAACTCTCTGTTTGTCACACCTCCTTGACACAGGCGCCGCGTCACAACTACGTTAAATATCCTGCCACGTTATGAATTGTGTAAGCGTGTGTAATCATACGAAGTAAAAGATTAAAACCAAACGGCTTTGCAGCATGGTGTTTTAACAACAGATAAATAAAACGATTTATAGTTTCATACCGGAAAACCCCCAGATATATGCTTCATCAGACGGAGCTCATTTTATTTGTATGTTCATTGATAAATTGGCGGGAATTTCCGCCACTTCGAGTGGCTGTTCCAAATGCCTGTCGGAACCAAACGATATAATCCATTTTTAGCCTTATAAATGCAATAAACACTATTAAGTGTAAATTTTGAGCTATGAAAATAATAGTTAAGACTGTAAATATAAGGATTAAATGTAGTATACGTCATATCGACAGAATGCACAAATAATGTGAAGCAGACGATGACATGATAATTATTTAAGGGTTGAATTAACTTTCTGATGGTTCTATCGAAGGATAAAGTTGAGTAAGGTACATGAATACTCAACTTTATCCTTCGATAGAACCACCAGAAAGATACTTTAATCCTGATATGATATAGTCCTAATTAGTATTTCCTTCAGTTACAAAAGTTACTTACTTTTCACCATTATCACCTTTGAAATATTTGAGCTCTTGTTTTAATTCAAGATGAAAAAAATATTTAAAATTATTAATTGTATCATGAAAAGCACTCCATGCCACTAAGCCTTATATGGAATTCAGTACTGATTGTGCATGCACCAGAAACATAAATTATTTCATACATGTACATGTATGTATTATTGTGCTGATAAGACACATAGACACACTATCAAACGTCAGTTATGGGTATCGTTTATGCTCTGTCGGCGGTGGAGCATCTTTAACTAGATAAACATTCAACAATTTTTATATATACAACTAAAGAACAAAGAGTTAATGGTGTGTGGTTTCCCGGAGTGAAGCGCGCGTGTTTCCTCCACTGGGGTTTTCTTGAAGCCAAGATGGCGAACCCGATGTATGTCATTTATCATCGAAATAACTTTTTTCGACGAAAACAAGACGTATTAGATATATATTCGTTAAAAATTTATTTATTATGCATTTTAATGCATTTTAAAACTTTTGTGTTTTGCTTTTATATCCGTTATGCTTTTAAGATAGAAAATAATATTTCTTTTTAATTCGATGCTAATCTTTCATAGTGTCGCCATGCAATATTGTAAAAATCCAAACGCGTTTAATAATAGGCGGTACTGTACCTATTCAGTACAACTGAGACGAAACACGGGTAGGTTGTGTTGGAGTCTTAACTCCTATCGTCTCAATAAAACATGCTAGCCCGAAACCGTATTCCAGAATTCTGTCTCATGTCAATAACCCGGAACAGTATACCAGAATTCTGTCCCAGGTCAATATCTCGAAACAGTATCCCAGAATTCTGTCCCATGTCAATATCCCGAAACAGTATCCCAGAATTCTGTCTCAGGTCAATAACCCGAAACAGTATCCCAGAGTTCTGTCCCAGGTCAACATCCCGAAACAGTATCCCAGATTTCTGTCCCAGGTCAATATCCCGAAACAGTATCCAAGTATTCTGTCCCAGGTCAATATCCCGAAACAGTATCCCAGAATTCTTTCCCAGGTCAATATCCCGAAACAGTATCCCAGGATTCTGTCCCAGGTCAATATCCCGAAACAATATCCCAGAATTCTGACCCAGGTCAATATCCTGAAACAGTATCCCAGAATTCTGCCCCAGGTCAATATCCCGAAACAGTATCCCAGGATTCTGTCCCAGGTCAATATCCCGAAACAGTATCCCAAAATTCTGACCCAGGTCAGCATCTCTAAACAGTATTCCAAAATTATGTCCCAGGTCAATATCCCGAAACAGTATCCAAGTATTCTGTTCCAGGTCAATATCCCGAAACACTATCCCAGAATTCAGTCCCATGTCAATATCCAGAAACAGTATCACAAAATTATGTCCCATGTCAATATCTCGAAACAGTATCCCAGAATTCTGTCCCAGGTCAACATCCCGAAACAGTATCCCAGAATTCTGTCCCATGTCATTATCCCGAAACAGTATCCCAAAATTCTGACCCAGGTCAGCATCTCGAAACAGTATTCCAAAATTATGTCCCGGGTCAATATCCCGAAACAGTATCCAAGTATTCTGTTCCAGGTCAATATCCCGAAACAGTATCCCAGGATTCTGTCCCAGATCAATATCCCGAAACAGTATCCCAGAATTCAGTCCCATGTCAATATCCAGAAACAGTATCACAAAATTCTGACCCAGGTCAGCATCTCGAAACAGTATTCCAAAATTATGTCCCAGGTCAACATCCCGAAACAGTATCCCAGAATTCAGTCCCATGTCAATATCCAGAAACAGTATCACAAAATTATGTCCCAAGTCAATATCTCGAAACAGTATCCCAGAATTCTGTCCCAGGTCAACATCCCGAAACAGTATCCCAGAATTCTGTCCCATGTCATTATCCCGAAACAGTATCCCAAAATTCTGACCCAGGTCAGCATCTCGAAACAGTATTCCAAAATTATGTCCCAGGTCAACATCTCGAAACAGTATCCCAGAATTCTGTCCCAGATCAACATCTTGAAACAGTATCCCAGAATTCTGTCCTAGGTCAACATCCAAAAACAGTATATATAGTATCCCAGAATTCTGTCCCAGGTCAATAACCCGAAATAGTATACCAGAATTCTGTCTCAGGTCAACATGTTAACACCTCTTATCAAGATTTTGGAATCATATATTGTGCATAATTTCACGTGAATTTAAAACTGACCATATCGTCACCCTGTCTTGATTCGATTCATCATGAAAAATTATATACACGCTCTTAATTAGTACGATTGTCTTAAATGGCTTATACAAATTATGATTTCACCCAACAAGCGCCATCTTTACCATCAATATATCGAATTCACACCGCTTATGATAGACAGCCATATTGAAGTAACCCAATTCAGGGCTAACACAACATGTTATTGTATTTATCTTATCTGGTTTATATAAAAGCTGATAAAATGTCCCTACATGTCCGTAGTCACTATGTTCTGTCGTACACGGTCTTTATCTTGGCTGTGTTCGCCATACCGCTCTGTTGATGAGCAGATTTTACCTCATTCTCAACAGTCCTGGCATGTTCCTGTCACGTGATCAAGTTTGCTCTTTCAAGGGACTTTTATCAATTCTGTTGTTCGGAGAAGCACGATTTTAAACTTTAATGCAAAGTTACCATACAACAAATTGTTTTTGAAAGTGGGAATCAAACATGGAAGGAAATTTCTCAACATGATCTCAATTTATATTAAGTTCCTACTTTAAGAGAGTATTCTTGTATTTAATGCTATAAATATATCTAATTATAAATGAGGTAAGGTTTACCGAACAGTCCTAACGAGACTGGCTATTTCAACAAAAAATGAAATTCGGACACACCTGTTGAATGAAGTGACCACAAGGTGTTTACATACTGGTGGAGAGTCAAACCAAGGCGGTGGATTTATAGGTGGTAATCATGTAGAAGAAACACGCGTGAAACGGACTGTTTTTAAATTCGGCGAGTCTGAGTACTAAATTCCTTCTGTGACAAGATGTTGGATTAAAAGTCACGTTGATTGATTTGCGACTCGGGTGAAACTTTTGACTTGACGACCCTGATCGGTGAATGTACAGGTGAGTTATGTGTATGTACACCTGTATAGATCGATAAACTTTTGCTATTATGTATTTACTCCTTATGGAAACTTTTTAACAGATAAAAAAATATTTTGACAAATGACATTTATTAACTAAGTTATATCCGACTGGTGTACGGAAGTCTGGATCATTGATCAACAAATCCTACAAACGCGTTGTTTGTATGTTTTGTCGTATAGCCAAATAAGGAAAGGGGACAGTGGAGTAAAACCACCGACTAAAGGCCAATATCTGGTCTCAAACTTCATATTCTCTACAACTTAAGGCCAGTATCTGGTCTCAAACTTCAGATTCTCTACAACGTAAGGCCAATATCTGGTCTCAAACTTCACATTCTCTACAACTTAAGGCCAATATCTGGTCTCGAACTTCACATTCTCAACAAATTAAGGCCAATATCTGGTCTCAAACTTCAGATTCTGTACAACTTAAGGCCAATATCTGGTCTCGAACTTCACATTCTCTACACCTTAAGGCCAATATCTGGTCTCGAACTTCACATTCTCAACAACTTAAGGCCAATATCTGGTCTCAATCTTCAGATTCTGTACAACTTAAGGCCAATATCTGGTCTCGAACTTCACATTCTCTACAACTTAAGGCCAATATCTGGTCTCGAACTTCACATTCTCTACAACTTTAGGCCAGTATCTGGTCTCAAACTTTAGATTCTGTACAACTTAAGGCCAATATCTGGTCTCAAACTTCAGATTCTCAACAACTTAAGGCCAATATCTGGTCTCAAACTTCAGATTCTGTACAACTTTAGGCCAGTATCTGGTCTCAAACTTCAGATTCTGTACAACTTAAGGCCAATATCTGGTTTCGATCTTCACATTCTCTACAACTTAAGGCCAAAATCTGGTCTCGAACTTTACATTCTCTACAACTTAAGGCCAATATCTGGTCTCAAACTTCAGATTCTGTACAACTTAAGGCCAATATCTGGTCTCAAACTTCACATTCTCTACAACGTAAGGCCAATATCTGGTCTCAAACTTCAGATTCCCAACAACTTACATGTAAGGCCAATATCTGGTCTCAAACTTCAGATTCTCTACAACTTTAGGCCAGTATCTGGTCTCAAACTTCAGATTCTATATCTGGTCTCAAACTTCAGATTCTCAACAACTTTAGGCCAATATCTGGTCTCGAACTTCACATTCTCTACAACTTTAGGCCAGTATCTGGTCTCAAACTTCAGATTCTGTACAACTTAAGGCCAATATCTGGTCTCAAACTTCACATTCTCTACAACTTAAGGCCAATATCTGGTCTCGAATTTCACATTCTCTACAACTTAAGGCCAATATCTGGTCTCGAACTTCACATTTTCTACAACTTTAGGCCAGTATCTGGTCTCAAACTTCAGATTCTGTACAACTTAAGGCCAATATCTGGTCTCAAACTTTACATTCTCTACAACTTAAGGCCAATATCTGGTCTCGAACTTCACATTCTCTACAACTTAAGGCCAATATCTGGTCTCGAACTTCACATTCTCTACAACTTTAGGCCAGTATCTGGTCTTAAACTTCAGATTCTGTACAACTTAAGGCCAATATCTGGTCTCGAACTTCACATTCTCTATTAGTTTTACAACTTATCTCAATACATACACAATACTACATGATACATAAATGTAATGTATATTATGGACAAAAATCATATACTACCTCAGCTGTATTTAATAAACTTTGTTTAGCATCATTTTTTTTCGTTTTGCGAAATCGTTTACTTATTACTATATCTACCTCAGCTATTTAAAATAACTTCGTGTTCAGTCCGAATATCTTACTCCGTGTTCAGTCCGAATATCTTACTCCCTGTCCACCCCGAACATTTTACTCCGTGTTCAGTCCGAACATCTTACTCCGTGTACAGTCCGAAGATCTTACTCCGTGTTCAGTCCGAATATCTTACTCCGTGTTCAGTCCGAATATCTTACTCCCTGTCCACCCCGAACATCTTACTCCCTGTCCACCCCGAACATCTTACTCCGTGTTCAGTCCGAATATCTTACTCCGTGTTCAGTCCGAACATCTTACTCCGTGTTCAGTCCGAATATCTTACTCCGTGTTCAGTCCGAATATCTTACTCCCTGTCCACCCCGAATATCTTACTCCGCGTTCAGTCCGAACATCTTACTCCGTGTTCAGTCCGAATATCTTACTCCGTGTTCAGTCGGAACATCTTACTCCCTGTCCACCACGAACATCTTACTCCGTGTTCAGTCCGAACATCTTACTCCGTGTTCAGTCCGAATATCTTACTCCGTGTTCAGTCCGAACATCTTACTCCGTGTTCAGTCCGAATATCGTACTCCGTGTTCATTCCGAACATCTTACTCCCTGTCCACCACGAACATCTTACTCCGTGTTCAGTCCAAACATCTTACTCCGTGTTCAGTCCGAATATCTTACTCCGTGTTCAGTCCGAACATCTTACTCCGTGTTCAGTCCGAATATCTTACTCCGTGTTCAGTCCGAATATCTTACTCCTTGTCCACTCCGAACATCTTACTTCTGTCCACTCCGAACATCTTACTCCGTGTAAAGTCCGAACATCTTACTCCGTGTTCAGTCCGAATATCTTACTCCGTGTTCAGTCCGAATATCTTACTCCGTGTTCAGTCCGAATATCTTACTCCGTGTTCAGTCCGAATATCTTACTCCGTGTTCAGTCCGAATATCTTACTCCGTGTTCAGTCCGAATATCTTACTCCGTGTTCAGTCCGAATATCTTACTCCGTGTTCAGTCCGAATATCTTACTCCGTGTTCAGTCCGAATATCTTACTCCGTGTTCAGTCCGAATATCTTACTCCGTGTTCAGTCCGAATATCTTACTCCTTGTCCACTCCGAACATCTTACTCCGTGTTCAGTCCGAATATCTTACTCCGTGTTCAGTCCGAATATCTTACTCCCTGTCCACTCCGAACATCTTACTCCGTGTAAAGTCCGAACATCTTACTCCGTGTTCAGTCCGAACATCTTACTCCGTGTTCAGTCCGAATATCTTACTCCTGTCCACTCCGAACATCTTACTCCCTGTTCACTCCGAACATCTTACTCCTGTCCACTCCGAACATCTTACTCCTGTCCACTCCGAACATCTTACTCCTGTCCACTCCGAACATCTTACTCCTGTCCACTCCGAACATCTTACTCCCTGTCCACTCCGAACATCTTACTCCTGTCCACTCCGAACATCTTACTCCCTGTTCACTCCGAATATCTTACTCCGTGTTCAGTCTGAATATCTTCCTCCGTGTTCAATCCGAATGTTTTCCTCAGTGTTCACTCCGATGAGACATGATCTTTCATTTTACACACATGATCATTAAATCCCGCATCTTAATGAAGACGTCGATTCTAAAATAGGATGTGATTTATCGTTTACTATACTCGACTAACCTTTTGGACAAAAGCCGCTTTGCTCTGCTGCCCATTGGTGTACATGTCTTGGTCTGGTGTCCATGTATATACGACGAATGCGTGTTTGACTCCGGCCATCTTCGAGCATCAAACAAAAAAACTTGCATGGTAAGAGTAACCGTGAATTTTGTTTATCCTGCAACCATTTCCTTGCATCCTCGAAACTCCAGGGGTTACTATAACTGACGTTGTATCCACCCCTGGACTATGTCAAAGTAAAACTGAAGGCAGTTCAGAAGAAAAAAACCAGACCAATCACAGGCCTGCAAAGACGTTCTTTTAAAGACTAACGTCACCGTACCCCATTTGGTACAAATTTGACATATTTTTTGCGATATTTTCATTATGCATTCCTTGTGATTCAATGTTTGTCAGTTTCTGACAAGGACTGCCTCTGGGGTGTACGTCCACAATAAAAAAAATCATCGTCGTAACTGCAAGCTAAAAATACACCGGTTTTATTCCTCACTACGTCACTTCCGGTTTTGATACAGCGAGCGGACCCCTTTTGGTACACGGGACGTTTTGCTTTGAGATTCTCGATTTATATGCTGAAATTTTAATTTATGCACTTTGATGGAAATTAAGGTATGGTATTCATTCATCATTCCGTGTGACTGTCTTTGATATTTACCGACGATTATTTAAAAAGTATCGCCATTCAAAACATTACCTAATCTGGCGAGTCATTTCCCGTATTTTTCAGTGAAATTGAAAGACGGTTTGGTGTTACAATTGAAATATGAGGAATATCCACTACACTTCTTCATATAAACTGATTTAAAATAGAACATACCTCTTTCAGAATATTCTGCAATCTATAATCCCGGTAAATACCAATTTTCTAAACTTTTTAAAATATGTTATCAAAACGAAACAAGCACCTGCTCATTTGCATATAAAATTTAAAATAACATGCCTAAACAGTCCATATTATAACTAGGCCTATACTATAGATCTATCCAGTATCCATTCTCCAAATGAAGCATTAGAAATAACGCAAATAGAAAATTACCTTTGCCATGAGTTAAAAAACGACACCGCCATACGAGATTTTCGATATCGTAAAAATGACGTCATTCCGGTAAATGTGACGTCACTCTTTAGAGGGACTGGATGACGTTTCATTCACTGGAAGGTTAAAGTTTAGGGTCAAGTTAGAAAAAACGTCCGTAAGATGTGGAATAAATTCACGTGATAAAGCATTTCGTATTGACGGATAAAGCACAAGTGAGTATTTGCGGCAGTATATGAGCTACTATGTATACATACAATGTATAGACCCCGCTGTATGTTATCCAGCGCTGACTGGGTACCCCTGACCTCGCTGTATTATGTCAGCTCAGGAACCAGGCACGGTTTGGTAAACAAAGCACACTGACAGACTGACACATTTATAAGTACTCTACGACAAATGTAAACATCGCCCATAAATAATCTTGCTTGGCGCAGGAAACACCAGGTCGCCAGAACACGTGACCTACGAACCGGAAGTGGACTAAATACAAACTAATTAATAAACACTGAAGCAGGCCCTATAGTGGCTGAATATATATTCCATAGAAACGATTTGAATTTAATTCGGCCTTTTATTTCGGATTATTAATATACTAGCTTTATACTGTCTTTTTCCTAGTTTAGTGTTTAGTGTGTATCTTTGCACCTAAAATGTAAATTATGTATATATTTTATAAATTTTATATAGCGACTAAAGGGACATAAACCCAAAATAAGTGGTTCTGTTTGTTTAGATATGAATTCAGATGTTTAGTTAGGAATTCAGATGTCTAGCTGTTGATTATTTCGTTACAATGATTGGTTAGCAAAACCAAAATCAGGCAAATAAAATAATATACATTTCTAAACAGCCGCAATACATTGTTTTAATTGTACCTGATGTACACAGGGACTTGGCACGAATTTATGTAAATACATATTTAAATAATGACTGTTAGGTGGATATTCTGCCAAGTCCCTGTGCATATTAGTGTGCAGGATGGTACCAAAGATCGAGCACCGTTTTTTAATTGATCGCTAAATCGCCGTCGTAGTGATCAGGGTTGGTCTCGTTCTTACTCTTGTTCCAACAAACCCATTTGTGTTATTTTACTCGTATTCGGTGAGTTTTAGGCTAATTTCGGAATCCGTCGTGTACATGTATACGTCATTACAAAGTTGTTTGGGAAATTCCACTTTTTTTTGCCTGCGCATGCGAACTCGCTACTTTTAATTCTGTGGCAATGAGTGGGAATACCACCTCTTATACGAGGGGTTTTCTGTTGTTTAAAACATGGAAACGTTGGGCATTTTAGCGGATATTTTCATAAGAATATATGCTCTACCATTCAGCAAAGTTTGGTACTTTATGGCGATATTTTTCCCCAAAACATAATGGTACTTAAATACCAATTGTAACGTCCGAATACATCCATGTATATATATGGCCTAAGGTTAAACTACCAAGCTAGTACCAGGTTTTCTGTGTAAAGTCCATTTCTATGTTTTGCCGGATATTAAAGTCCCATTATGTTTCGGTAATAATTCTAATCGTAAAAAAATACAAATTTTTGCCCAATGATAGAGTTGATAACCTTATGGCGATATTTATTTAAGTAAAATTGCCGTAGTTAATCAGGATTGTAGCAACGACGGGGGAATACCCGGGGATTCCGTTAGTTTCGCTCCACACGTGGGTAAGGCCCGGTCCCACTGAGTTAGTTTCGCTCCACACGTGGGTAAGGCCCGGTCCCACTGAGTTAGTTTCGCTACACACGTGGGTAAGGCCCGGTCCCACTGAGTTAGTTTCGCTCCACACGTGGGTAAGGCCCGGTCCCACTGAGTTAGTTTCGCTCCACACGTGGGTAAGGCCCGGTCCCACTGAGTTAGTTTCGCTCCACACGTGGGTAAGGCCCGGTCCCACTGAGTTAGTTTCGCTCCACACGTGGGTAAGGCCCGGTCCCACTGAGTTAGTTTCGCTCCACACGTGGGTAAGGCCCGGTCCCACTGAGTTAGTTTCGCTCCACACGTGGGTAAGGCCCGGTCCCACTGAGTTAGTTTCGCTCCACACGTGGGTAAGGCCCGGTCCCACTGAGTTAGTTTCGCTCCACACGTGGGTAAGGCCCGGTCCCACTGAGTTAGTTTCGCTCCACACGTGGGTAAGGCCCGGTCCCACTGAGTTAGTTTCGCTCCACACGTGGGTAAGGCCCGGTCCCACTGAGTTAGTTTCGCTACACACGTGGGTAAGGCCCGGTCCCACTGAGTTAGTTTCGCTCCACACGTGGGTAAGGCCCGGTCCCACTGAGTTAGTTTCGCTCCACACGTGGGTAAGGCCCGGTCCCACTGAGTTAGTTTCGCTCCACACGTGGGTAAGGCCCGGTCCCACTGAGTTAGTTTCGTACACACGTGGGTAAGGCCCGGTCCCACTGAGTTAGGTTCGCTCCACACGTGGGTAAGGCCCGGTCCCACTGAGTTAGTTTCGCTCCACACGTGGGTAAGACCCGGTTCAACTGAGTTAGTTTCGCTCCACACGTGGGTAAGGCCCGGTCCCACTGAGTTAGTTTCGCTACACACGTGGGTAAGGCCCGGTCCCACTGAAGATCAGATTAATTACGGGTAAATTTAGTTAACAAATTTCGGTCGTCGTTGTCATCCGCAACAGAATTGTATAAAAATAACAAATTTCCAAGCATAAACCACGGATATATTAATAACGTATTGCAAATTTATTACGAACAATGGCGAATATTTCACGAATAAAATCGAATACGATAACGGATGCTCTCCCGTGAGGGGTACAATTGGTAAGATTATCCAACAATGCGGATATGTAAAAAACAACTACGAGTATATAATACATGTATTGAGAAAACAGATCGGAAGTATTGCGATTGTTACGGGAATACTACGAATCTATTGATCATGCTTTGTGTAGGTTGTGTTCCGCATGTTGGGCATCTGAATTGCGGTGGTAACAGGAGCGCGGTATAGCTTTTCACAACACGACTGCAACAAAGATGAGCAAGTTGCTCATAATACCTGCTCTAGATAAAAAAAAAGTTCAGTCTGTTTCAAACTTATTTCAAAGCAGACAACTTTTTCTTCTGTGTCTATGAAACAGTTTCATGACTTGAACAAGTTGATTGGCATGTTGTTGGATACCATTGTTATGCTGCATTGATATTATTGCCGAGGACCCATTATTACATCTGTACCTCTCGACAGACTGGAAATAATAGACAAATATATCGATTCATGCCATATCTATGCAGTGGTTTTGGTTTACGAAACACGTGTTTTATACATTCACAAATTGCTTCATATAAAATGGAGAACAAACGCAAAACAAACACTGAACTAAATATGCTACAAATTACTTTGATTCATGATGTCAACGTGATAGGTAAGCTATATATTCGTTTTACACTCTGTTCCAGTTCGCTATAAAGCCGCAAAACCCTGTCAGTTGCGGATATCAACGGATAACAGCGGATATACAGCGCATATAATAAGCATGTATTGAGTATATATTGCGTACGAATAGCGTATCTAATACGAATATTTCCGCAATCAAAATGTTGTCCAGTTCAAAAATCCTGGGAACGGAAAAACACGCCATTGCGGATAAACTGTACTTGCGGACGTGTGCGGATGTTTGGCGACAGATACAAGTACGGTTTACGAATATTGTTCAGCGAATATCAGATAATTTTGTAAATCTTCCCAATCACACATGATGACCTCTTTGTATAACCTTTGACCCCAGTTATGTTTGTCAACTGATAGATGTTGACAGACGACGCTAATGCATTGTCGTCCTATTCTTGTCGTTTTTATAAGTGAGTTTATTTAAGGATTAACTTGAATATATTTTTTATGTTATGGAGATATAACACAAAAATCTGAGTGTACTCTAAATAAACCGCGAAGCGGTTTATGATGAGAGTACACTCAGACTTTTGTGTTATATCTCCATAACATAAAAAATATATTCAAATTAATCCTTATAATTCAATTTACTAAAGATAATCTCTTCAACATTTAAAATTCATTTTGGGACTCTTTTGTCTATGAAATTATTACGCCGTCACCTCAGCCAATCAGAAGCGACGTTACAAACGGCGACGCCATTTTTTCCTTTATGGGCTGATAAAGTAAATTTTTAAGCCAATGAAAATGCTCGTAACAAGCAAAAATGAATTATGTAACATTAATTAAAATCCTTCTTAAAAACTTCAAATCCTTTACAAACTTTTATCAGACGATTGGCCATATGAAAACAGTAATGGAGTTCTGCATAACTTGGAAATAAGCAAGTGTTAGCAAACAAACAGTTTTGCACGAGACCATACAATGCACTCTACACAGGTAATTCTCTACTTAGTAATACTTAGCTCTTTTGTAGATGTATGTTTCTGTTTTTACCAGTTCAAACATCTACAGTATACATATATAATGTATGTTTCTGTTTTTACCAAATCAAACATCTACAGAATACATATATAATGTATGTTTCTGTTTTTACCAGTTCAAACATCTACAGTATACATATCTAATGTATGTTTCTGTTTTTACCAGTTCAAACATCTAAAGAACATATATCTAATGTGTGTTTGTGTTTAACCAGTTCAAACATCTACAGTATACATATCTAATGTATGTTTGTGTTTTTACCAGTTCAAACATCTACAGAATACATATCTAATGTGTGTTTGTGTTTAACCAGTTCAAACATCTACAGTATACATACAATATGTATCTAATGTGTGTTTGTGTTTTTACCAGTTCAAACATCTACAGTATACATATCTAATGTATGTTTCTGTTTTTACCAGTTCAAACATCTACAGAACATATATCTAATGAGTGTTTGTGTTTTACCAGTTCAAACATCTACAGTATACATATCTAATGTATGTTTCTGTTTTTACCAGTTCAAACATCTACAGTATACATATCTAATGTATGTTTGTGTTTTTTACCAGTTCAAACATCTACAGTATACATAATATATAATGTATGTTTGTGTTTTTACCAGTTCAAACATCTACAGAATACATATCTAATGTATGTTTGTGTTTTTACCAGTTCAAACATCTACAGTATACATATCTAATGTATGTTTCTGTTTTTACAGGATCAAACATCGACAGTATACATATCTAATGTATGTTTCTGTTCTTACCAGTTCAAACATCTACAGTATACATATCAAATGTGTGTTTGTGTTTTACCAGTTCAAACATGTACAGTATACATATCTAATGTATGTTTCTGTTTTTACCAGATCAAACATCTACAGAATACATATCTAATGTGTGGTAGTGTTTTTACCAGATCAAACATCTACAGAATACATATCTAATGTATGTTTCTGTTCTTACCAGTTCAAACATCTACAGTATACATATCTAATGTATATTTCTGTTTTACCGGTTCAAACATCTACAGTATACATATCTAATGTATGTTTCTGTTTTTACCAGTTCAAACATCTACAGTATACATATCTAATGTATGTTTCTATTTTTACCAGTTCAAACATCTACAGAATACATATCTAATGTGTGTTTGTGTTTTATATTCCTATTCCGACCGTGACAATATATTATCTAGCTCCGCATGAACATTTTCATCACATCACTGGCCCATTCAGCCAAGTCATACGTCCATGTCAAAGATAAAGTGACGCATGTGTAATAACATGATTGTGACGTTCCACGATACGCACGTAATTCAGGATTATTTTTAAAGGTGTTCTGTATATTTGCAAAAAAAGATTGCATTTATTCGGAAACGTATTACGTTTATTCAAACGAGTATTGCATTCATTAGGAAAGGTATTACGTTTATTCAAACGAGTATTGCATTTATTGCATTCTGATTACCGGGCATTCTGATTACCGGGCATTCTGATTACCGGGCATCCGGACTACCGGGCATTCTGATTACTGGGCATTCTGATTACCGGGCATTCTGATTACCGGGCATTCTGATTACCGGGCAATCTGATTACCGGGCATTCTGATTACTGGGCATCCGGACTACCGGGCATTCTGATTACCGGGCATTCTGATTATCGGGCATTCTGATTACCGGGCATTCTGATTACCGGGCATCCGGACTACCGGGCATTCTGATTACTGGGCATTCTGATTACCGAGCATTCTGATTACCGGGCATTCTGACTACCGGGCATTCTGATTACCGGGCATCCGGACTACCGGGCATTCTGATTACCGGGCATTCTGATTACCGGGCATTCTGATTACCGGGCATTCTGATTACCGGGCATTCAGACTACCGGGCATTCTGATTACCGGGCATTCAGACTACCGGGCATTCTGATTACCGGGCATTCTGATTAACGGGCATTCTGATTACCGGGCATTCAGACTACCGGGCATCCGTACTACCGGGCATTCTCATTACCGGGCATCCGGACTACCGGGCATCCGGACTACCGGGCATTCTGATTACCGGGCATCCGTACTACCGGGCATTCTGATTACCGGGCATTCAGACTACCGGGCATCCGGACTACCGGGCATTCTGATTACCGGGCATTCAGACTACCGGGCATCCGGACTACCGGGCATTCAGACTACCGGGCATCCGTACTACCGGGCATTCTGATTACCGGGCATCCGGACTACCGGGCATCCGGACTACCGGGCATTCTGATTACCGGGCATCCGTACTACCGGGCATTCTGATTACCGGGCATTCAGACTACCGGGCATCCGGACTACCGGGCATTCTGATTACCGGGCATTCAGACTACCGTGCATCCGGACTACCGGGCATTCGGACTACCGGGTATTCGGACTGCCGGGCATTTAGACTACCGGGCATTCCGACTACCGGGCATTCGGACTTCCGGGCATCCGGACTACCGGGCATTCCGACTACCGGGCATTCCGACTACCGGGCATTCGGACAACCGGGCATCCAGACTACTGGACATACGAACCAAAGTGCCTTCAGAATATAGGGCCTTAAATACCTGTATGTGCATATAAATGTTTATAACTCCACAGATACATGTATGTACATATAAATGTTATTAACAAACGTATATAGTGTCCCTCTAATTATTAATTTAAAAATGATGCACTATCTTTATATGCCGTAAAAACCTTTTTCTGTGGCATTTTTGAATGTCGAAAAATAATTCTGTAGGAGTTTTATCTTGGGATAAATTCTACGAGAGTTTAATCATAGTTCAAATGCAAACATAGCAATCCAACAACGAACGAAAATATGTAGTTTGACATATTCCCAATTTTAACTCAATGGACATATTGTTCACTGGCATTGAATTGCAATTATAGGTAAAGCCAGCCAATTACCACGTGTGTCATATCTTAAGTTTCATCTACCAAAGATCATGGGGAAATCAGCGAAGCATGAAATTGCTGAAATAGCGGTGCGAGTAAAGACCAAATCCGAAACTTGTTCCAGTAATGTACGGGAGATACAGGTTTCTACTAGGATTTATACAATTTGCTGTTTCCGCTATCACAAACAATTAGGTTATAGATGTACGAGCCCTGACTAACCCTTACATTGTACATGTTACCTGTGGACTTCACACCTGTATCAACCTTTTTTATCGCATCTGAGCGTGCACTATGCATTTTAGGTTATGACTTCCTCTAAGTGACATTGATGTCATTAGTTATAAATGATGCTTCACAATACCGGCAATATAACAGCTGACTAGCTTACAACGATTTAAATAATATTGTTAAAACTTTTAGGTTTAAGACGCTGTTTGAACTAGTGATTTTTGTATGTCTTTATATCACTTGTTCGATGTACTCTGACATACCTTAGTTGATATAAAGTGTCTATGCATCCGTCCTAACCTTAGATATTACTGTTGACTCGTAGATTGTTGAGTTGTGTCTTAATTTTGGCAAAATATGCAAAAACAAAATCAGTTTAGTTAGCCCACTGGGTTCAGTACATATTTCTGTCACCAAATTACCATGCCATTATGGTGTCTCCTGTAACACAAAGGCGACATATACAGTGTAGGTATCACTATATGTCGGCGTCGACGGCGTCCGGAAAACGGTTTTCGTGCGATAACTTACTTATATTATCATACCTCAAGTGAGAATCCTGCATTCTGATTGGTCGAGAGATATTTGGTATTTTACAAAAGAATTTATCGGCCGATTTCAACCAAATTTTGTTTCAATGAGATCTCGGATTCGTCCTAAATACCGCGCGGTAGTTGGCACTCACTGCGCCAGAGTGTTATATATTACACAGGAAATCTTGCCTATGTTTGGTTTTGAAACATCATTTTAGGCCATCGGTATGTTTTTCTGATGTTAAAATTATTAATGTTTTTTTAAGAAATCTTTTATGTTTTGCTCCGAAAAGTTAGTGGGCCTCTAATGTGGATGAAAATGATGTAGACGATAATGATGTAGTAGACGACAATGATGTAGTAGACAACAATGATTTAGTAGACGATAATGATGTAGTAGACGACAATGATGTAGACGATAATGATGTAGTAAACGATAATGATGTAGTAGACGATAATGATGTAGACAATAATGATGTAGTAAACGATAATGATGTAGACGATAATGATGTAGTAGACGACAATGATGTAGACGATAATGATGTAGTAAACGATAATGATATAGTAGACGATAATGATGTAGACAACAATGATGTAGACAACAATGATGTAGACGATAATGATGTAGACGATAATGATGTAGACGATAATGATGTAGACAACAATGATGTAGTAGACGACAATGATGTAGACGACAATGATGTAGTAGACGACAATGATGTAGTAGACGACAATGATGTAGTAGACAATGATGTAGTAGACGATAATGATGCAGACGACAATGATGTAGAAGACAATGATGTAGTAGACGACAATGATGTAGTAGACGACAATGATGTAGACGATAATGATGAAGACGACAATGATGTAGTAGGCGACAATGATGTAGACGACAATGATGTAGTAGACAACAATGATGTAGTAGACGATAATGATGCAGACGACAATGATGTAGACGATAATGATGTAGTCGATAATGATGTAGACGACAATGATGTAGACGACAATGATTTAGACGATAATGATGTAGTAGACAACAATGTTGTAGTAGACGACAATGATGTAGACGA
This sequence comes from Argopecten irradians irradians, assembly GCA_004382745.1. Taxonomy (NCBI): domain Eukaryota; kingdom Metazoa; phylum Mollusca; class Bivalvia; order Pectinida; family Pectinidae; genus Argopecten; species Argopecten irradians. The sequence continues at coordinate 90,214 of SAYR01037205.1, read as the reverse complement.
CAATGATGTAGTAGACGACAATGATGTAGACGACAATGATGTAGTAGACAACAATGATGTAGACGATAATGAAGTAGTAGACGACAATGATGTAGTAGACGACAATGATGTAGACGACAATGATGTAGTAGACAACAATGATGTAGACGACAATGATGTAGTAGACGACAATGATGTAGACGACAATGATGTAGTAGAAAACAATGATGCAGACGACAGTGATGTAGGCGATAATGATGTAGTAGACAACTAGACGATAATGATGTAGACGATAATGATGTAAACGACAATGATGTATACGACAATGATGTAGTAGACAACAATTATGTAGTAGACGAAAATGATGTAGTAGACGACAATGGTGTAGTAGACGATAATGATGTAGACGACAATGATGTAGTAGACGACAATGATATAGACGACAATGATGTAGACGATAATGATGTAGATGATAATGATGTAGTAGACGATAATAATGTAGTAGACGACAATGATGTAGACGACAATGATGTAGACGATAATGATGTAGTAGACGATAATGATGTAGTAGACGACAATGATGTAGACGACAATGATGTAGCAGACGACAATAATGTAGTAGACAACAATGATGTAGACGATAATGATGTAGTAGACGATAATGATGTAGACGATAATGATGTAGTAGACGACAATGATGTAGACGTCAATGATGTAGACGATAATGATGTAGATGATAATGATGTAGTAGACGACAATGATGTAGACAACAATGATGTAGACGATAATAATGTAGTAGACGACAATGATGTAGACGACAATGATGTAGACGATAATGATGTAGTAGACGATAATGATGTACTAGACGACAATGATGTAGACGACAATGATGTAGACGATAATGATGTAGTAGACGACAATGATGTAGTAGACGATAATGATGTAGTAGACGATAATGATGTAGTAGACGGTAATGATGTAGACAAAAATGATGTAGACAACAACGAAGTAGACGATAATGATGTAGACGATAATGATGTAGCAGCCAATAATGATGTAGTAGACGATAATGATGTAGTAGACGATAATGATGTAGTAGACGACAATGATGTAGTAGACGGTAATGATGTAGACAAAAATGATGTAGACGACAATGATGTAAACGATAATGATGTAGACGATAATGATGTAGATGATGATGATGTAGACGACAATGATGTAGACGATAATGATGTAGTAGACGACAATGATGTAGTAGACGATAATGATGTAGACGATAATGATGTAGTAGACGACAATGATGTAGTAGGCGATAATGATGTAGACGATAATGATGTAGACGATAATGATGTAGTAGACGATAATGATGTATTAGACGGTAATGATGTAGACGACAATAATGTAGACGATAATGATGTAGACGATAATGATGTAGATGATGATGATGTAGACGATAATGATGTAGACGATAATGATGTAGTAGACGACAATGATGTAGTAGGCGATAATGATGTAGACGATAATGATGTAGACGATAATGATGTAGTAGACGATAATGATGTAGTAGACGGTAATGATGTAGACGACAATAATGTAGACGATGATGTAGACGACAGTGATGTAGTAGATAACAATGATGTAGACGACAATGATGTAGTAGACAACAATGGTGTAGACGATAATGATGTAGTAGACGGTAATGATGTAGACGACAATGATGTAGACGATAATGATGTAGACGATAATGATGTAGTAGACAACAATGATGTAGACGACAATGATGTAGTGGACGACAATGATGTAGACGATAATGATGTAGTAGACGACAATGATGTAGACGACAATGATGTAGACGATAATGATGTAGTAGATGATAATGATGTAGTAGACGATAATGATGTAGACGACAATGATGTAGTAGATGATAATAATGTAGTAGACGATAATGATGTAGACGACAATGATGTAGTAGACGACTATGATGTAGTAGATGACAATGATGTAGTAGACGACAATGATGTAGACGATAATAATGTAGACGACAATGATGTTGTAGACGATAATGATGTATTAGACGAAAATGATGTAGTAAACGATAATGATGTAGTAGACGACAATGATGTAGACGACAATGATGTAGTAGACGACAATGATGTAGACGACAATGATGTAGTAGACGACTATGTTGTAGTAGATGACAATGATGTAGTAGACGACAATGATGTAGACGATAATGATGTAGTAGACGACAATGATGTAGTATACGACAATGATGTAGACGATAATGATGTAGACCACAATGATGTAGACGATAATGATATAGACGATAATGATGTAGACGATAATGATGTAGTAGACGATAATGATGTAGACGATAATGATGTAGTAGACGACAATGATGTAGACGACAATGATGCAGTATACGACAATGATGTAGACGATAATGATGTAGCATACGACAATGATGTAGACGATAATGATGTAGACCACAATGATGTAGACAATAATGATGTAGACGATAATGATGTAGACGATAATGATGTAGACGATAATGATGTAGTAGACGATAATGATGTAGACGATAATGATGTTGACGATACTGATGTACGACAATGATGTAGACGATAATGATGTAGACCACAATGATGAAGACGATAATGATGTAGACGATAATGATGTAGTAGACGATAATGATGTAGTAGACGATACTGATGTTGACGATACTGATGTTGACGATATTGATGTAGTAGACGACAATGATGTAGTAGACGACAATGATGTAGACGACAATGATGTAGTAGACAACAATGATTTAGTAGACGATAATGATGTAGTAGACGATAATGATGTAGACGACAATGATGTAGACGATAATGATGAAGACGATAATGATGTAGTAGACGATAATGATGTAGTAGACGATAATGATGTAGTATGCGACAATAATGTAGTAGACGACAATTATGTAGTAGACGATAATGATGTAGACGATAATGATGTAGACGATAATGATGTAGTAGACGATAATGATGTAGTAGACGACAATGATGTAGTAGACGACAATGATGTAGTATACGACAATGATGTAGACGATAATGATGTAGACCACAATGATGTAGACGATAATGATGTAGACGATAATGATGTAGACGACAATGATGTAGACGATAATGATGTAGACGATAATGATGTAGACGATAATGATGTAGTAGACGATAATGATGTTGACGATACTGATGTAGACGATAATGATGTAGTAGACGACAATGATGTTGTAGACGATAATGATGTAGACGACAATGATGTAGACGATAATGATGTAGACGATAATGATGTAGTAGACGATAATACGATAATGATGTAGTAGACGATAATGATGTAGACGATAATGATGTAGTAGACGACAATGATGTAGTAGACGATAATGATATAGTAGACGATAATGATGTAGACGAAAATAATGAAGTAGACGACAACGATGTAGACGATAATGATGTAGTAGACGATAATGATATAGTAGACGATAATGATTTAGACAACAATTATGTAGTAGACGACAATGATGTAGACGATAATGATGTAGTAGACGACAATGATGTAGACGATAATGATGTAGTAGACGACAATAATGTAGACGATAATGATGTAGTAGACGACAATGATTTAGACGATAATGATGTAGTAGACGACAATGATGTAGACGATAATAATGTAGTAAACGATAATGATGTTGACGAAAATAATGAAGTAGACGACAATGATGTAGACGATAATGATGTAGTAGACGATAATGATATAGTAGCCGATAATGATTTAGACAACAATTATGTAGTAGACGACAATGATGTAGACGATAATGATGTAGTAGACGACAATAATGTAGACGATAATGATGTAGTAGACGACAATGATTTAGACGATAATGATGTAGTAGACGACAATGATGTAGACGATAATAATGTAGTAAACGATAAAGATGTTGACGACACTGATGTAGACGATAATGATGTAGTAGAGGACAATGATGAAGACGACAATGATGTAGTAGACGATAATGATATAGTAGACAACAATGATGTAGACGACAATGATGTAGTAGACGACAATGATGTAGACGATAATGATGTAGCAAACGATAATGATGTTGACGACAATGATGTAGACGATAATGATGTAGACGATAATGATGTAGTAGACAACAATGATGTAGACGACAATGATGTAGACGACAATGATGTAGACGATAATGATGTAGTAGACAACAATGATGTAGACGACAACGATGTAGTAGACGATAATGATGTAGTAGACAACAACGATGTAGACGACAGTGATGTAGTAGACGACAATGATGTAGACGATAATGATGTAGTAGACAACAATGATGTAGACGACAATGATGTAGACAACAATGATGTAGACGATAATGATGTAGTAGACGACAATGATGTAGACAACAACGATGTAGACGACAATGATGTAGTAGACGATAATGATGTAGTAGACGACAATGATGTAGACGATAATGATGTAGACGACAATGATGTAGACGATAATGATGTAGTAGACGACAATGATGTAGACGATAATGATGTAGTAGACGACAATGATGTAGACGATAATGATGTAGTAGACGACAATGATGTAGACGATAATGATGTAGTAGACGACAATGATGTAGACGATAATGATGTAGTAGACGACAATGATGTAGACGATAATGATGTAGTAGACGACAATGATGTAGACGATAATGATGTAGTAGACGACAATGATGTAGACGATAATGATGTAGTAGACGACAATGATGTAGACGATAATGATGTAGTAGACGACAATGATGTAGACGATAATGATGTAGTAGACGACAATGATGTAGACGATAATGATGTAGTAGACGACAATGATGTAGACGATAATGATGTAGTAGACGACAATGATGTAGACGATAATGATGTAGTAGACGACAATGATGTAGACGATAATGATGTAGTAGACGACAATGATGTAGACGATAATGATGTAGTAGACGACAATGATGTAGACGATAATGATGTAGTAGACGACAATGATGTAGACGATAATGATGTAGTAGACGACAATGATGTAGACGATAATGATGTAGTAGACGACAATGATGTAGACGATAATGATGTAGTAGACGACAATGATGTAGACGATAATGATGTAGTAGACGACAATGATGTAGACGATAATGATGTAGTAGACGACAATGATGTAGACGATAATGATGTAGTAGACGACAATGATGTAGACGATAATGATGTAGTAGACGACAATGATGTAGACGATAATGATGTAGTAGACGACAATGATGTAGACGATAATGATGTAGTAGACGACAATGATGTAGACGATAATGATGTAGTAGACGACAATGATGTAGACGATAATGATGTAGTAGACGACAATGATGTAGACGATAATGATGTAGTAGACGACAATGATGTAGACGATAATGATGTAGTAGACGACAATGATGTAGACGATAATGATGTAGTAGACGACAATGATGTAGACGATAATGATGTAGTAGACGACAATGATGTAGACGATAATGATGTAGTAGACGACAATGATGTAGACGATAATGATGTAGTAGACGACAATGATGTAGACGATAATGATGTAGTAGACGACAATGATGTAGACGATAATGATGTAGTAGACGACAATGATGTAGACGATAATGATGTAGTAGACGACAATGATGTAGACGATAATGATGTAGTAGACGACAATGATGTAGACGATAATGATGTAGTAGACGACAATGATGTAGACGATAATGATGTAGTAGACGATAATGATGTAGACGATAATGATGTAGTAGACGATAATGATATAGTAGACGATAATGATGTAGTAGACGACAATGATGTAGACGATAATGATGAAGTAGACGACAATGATGTAGACGATAATGATATAGTAGACGATAATGATATAGTAGACGGTAATGATGTAGACAAAAATGATGTAGACAACAACGAAGTAGACGATAATGATGTAGACGATAATGATGTAGTAGACGACAATGATGTAGACGATAATGATGTAGTAGACGACAATGATGTAGACGATAATGATGTAGACGATAATGATGTAGTAGACGACAATGATGTAGACGATAATGATGTAGTAGACGACAATGATGTAGACGATAATGATGTAGACGATAATGATGTAGTAGACGACAATGATGTAGACGATAATGATGTAGACAACAATGATGTAGACGATAATGATGTAGACGATAATGATGTAGTAGACGACAATGATGTAGTAAACGATAATGATGTAGTAGACGACAATGATGTAGTAAACGACAATGATGTAGTAAACGATAATGATGTAGTAGACGACCCGGATTCTAATTTTGATACTAATTTTCACAAAGACAGAGAATGTCCTTCAATAATTTTAATGCAGGGCAAAATTGAGGATTTTACTAGGGTGAAATCAAGTGATAAAGAGCAAATATTTCGTTTTCCATTTTTCCCAAAAGTGTTATTTTTTGTAAAGATAAATATTTCAAACATTTTTTTCACGTTCAAACTCTGAAAATGACTGAGATATGAAGTTTACGATTTACTCAAATGATTTATGAATAAAATATGTAGAATATTTAACAAAGGATGACCTATTTTGACATATTTGTGAAGGTAGTGTTATTGAACATGTACACGAAGAATTCCAGGCCCTTTGGGTCTTTTTAAAATCACAATTGGAAAAAGTAGCCTTCTTTTAAAGAGGCAACTAGAAGTACTTTCGATATAGATGCAAATATCAAAGAAAAAAGTAGTTTCTATGGTATTTTTAACATTAGTTTGAATACCACGTTTGACAGGGTGTGCCTTTTATAAACTAGTTACATGTAGCACAAGAATATAATATTCAAGAGAATGAAAAAAAAAATAACAAAAGACAATTTTTACTTGTACAGCAAGTGGTGTAAATTATATAAATTATTAAAAAATATCCTTTATCATTTTTGTGATCTGCCGATGAATACCGAATTGTGACAATGACTACAAAATCTTATTACTATACCAATACAACTAATCTGTTCCAAAAACATTGATAGTTTTGCTTAATCATCTTAAGGTCGTTTGATATTCTGATTAGCGGTCAGTTTTGACCATTGTCCTGTCACCAGTCATTACAGACAAATAATTTTGCTTTTCAATCATGAACGACTGCAACGGTTAACTGTCTTAAGTCGTTATCAAAATGTTTTCATTAACAACAAAATAATCAGCGGGGTGTCGTGGTCCCGTGATTATCTGACACAAGCTGTCGGCGTCCACGAACGTGATGTGACGTCACCGTGGTCAATTCTTTTGGATTGTCCGAAATCAACTAAATGCCCACAGGTTCAATTCTATGTCTCATTAACCGGCTTGTCCAGCCCATTGTCCGAGGCGATAAGTAGGGTAGCAGAAAAACAACAGATATCCGGACATTGGACTGATAACTGTACACCAAGGACGGATAATATAGTACACAGCGTGACATTTCTGTGTATCTCCTTACATGTTTTAGAAATTTTGACTGCTTTTACAAGGTAAGTGATTATAATTAACGGTAAATAAATACAAATTCTCATTTTGTACAGTAAAAACTACACATTTTATATTGCTTCTTAGAACATTCCGTTAAGTGTAGGACTGATATATATAATAGATATTATATGTTACATGTACATTGTAACACGCAAACACATACCTATAATAAAGTATAACTTAATAGAAAAATACCCGGCCTATTCCCAGAACGATGTTTAAGCATGATGTCACTGGAAATTAGTTTTTAAGATGTAGGTTTTGTTGTTTTTTTTTTGTTTTTTTTTCATGGAAATGATCCATTTGTATGATAAGTTGAATTGGCCATGGGTCCTACTTTGGTTTATTTAATATAACCAGAAAGATCTTCTTGACACGTTTCAAAGGTGAGGGATTTACGACCACCATTGACCATAACTAATGCAGTGTCCACTACTGTTTCCGGCGTTACGATCTGACACAGCTGGCTACTAGATCAGCGTACATGGCCTGTAACCAAAACATACAAAAATGTGGTTAATCCAATTTAATTGCGTATACAAATAACCGAAAAAATATCTATTTTGAATTGACAGATAATTATACGCATACATATTTATATATTGCGAAGTGACGCATGCTCTGATGCAAACCAAATAAATACAGGTCAGTCGACCAGTGGTCAGAGAGAATCAAAGACAAAGTTAAACTAAAGGTCAATCGAACACGCCAAGAATTTGATCATCCTAGCTGAAACCACTAACGGGTACTAGTTTTACAGCCCACGTTTGTTTGCTTTAGTTGAAATAATATTTAAATTTGTGATTTGATCAGAACACGACTGTCAAACACTGACATGGCCATGTGTGTACAGTGCAGACAGATAAGGTGGGAATGTTTAAGATTTATTTTAGTTTCATTTGATACCTACTGATATCGGTCTATACGTGTATGTAGTCTTTTATCGTCAAATAACAAATATAGAGGATCTGTAATGAGTGGCTATTTATTAAAGAAAAATTGGTACGCCACGAGTGTAAGATTATATTTATCACATAACTAGTGTTTATGTAAATATAGACGAAACTTTCAATTTCGTGTCTATATATGTCTCGGATTTGACGTTCCCGTCCACAGAGACAATCGCGTGACGTCATATTTTCCATTATAACGTCATTATTACCTGTGACGTCACAATAGTGTTATTACACGTGTGTCATACGATGTCTTTTTATGATGAATTTTGGACGATAGCGGATTGAGAAATTCTTCGAGGTCTCCATGTCCTTTTTACATATAGTCGTGATTGTAGTAATACTACCCAGGTACGTCGTAATTCGACTTAATTAACCACGAAGTATTGAAATTAAGCCGGCTACCTACCCAGGTGTGTGTCACTTACCATGCTGTCACTCCGGCTACCTACCCCAGGTGTGTGTCACTTACCACGCTGTCACTCCGGCTACCTACCCAGGTGTGTGTCACTTACCACGCTGTCACTCCGGCTACCTACCCCAGGTGTGTGTCACTTACCACGCTGTCACTCCGGCTACCTACCCAGGTGTGTGTCACTTACCACGCTGTCACTCCGGCTACCTACCCAGGGATGTGGCACGTACCACGCTGTCACTCCGGCTACCTACCCCAGGTGTGTGTCACTTACCACGCTGTCACTCCGGCTACCTACCCAGGTGTGTGTCACTTACCACGCTGTCACTCCGGCTACCTACCC